>WUAW01002965.1:27412-39261 GCA_017165845.1 Thaumetopoea pityocampa | reverse complement strand
GGTCGTCGGTCCATTTCGTAGGTGGCCGTCCCACACTGCGCTTGCTAGTACGTGGTCTCCATTCAAGGACAGATAAATAAAAGATATAATATACGAGAATATTTCACGTATAAAATCTGTTAAAAAAAAATTAATGCACGCATATTTGATAGAGCCAAAAGCGAAACGATGATTGAAATAATTTCTCTTTCATTACTGTGTGCCGTATATGATATTTTATTTTAAATTAATGCTAGACGCATTCGCAATCCGCTAATGTTTTGATTTAAATATCATCAGTTTCGCTTTAAGCCTTGATAATATAATCGTACACCTGTCATTACGGTCTGTGTAGTCCTCAGAGCAGAAAGTACACCGATCATAACTTATTAAGGCATTAAAAAACATAAAGGAAACCAAACATAAGTAACTAGTAAGAAATAAATACGTCAATTAAACCGTTAGATTACGTTCTAAAGATAACTAAACATCTCTATTCTCTGTAACTAACTCTCAGCTTACAATCGCACATCAAAATGGCGTAATAAGCGATACACAATGCCTTAACCTGGTCTTATTACCACATTAAAAGCCTTATAAGCACACGGTAGTGAATATATGGCACAACAAATGTATTATCAACCCACATATCCTGTTTATAAAGGAAATAAGAGATGTGTCAAAGGGACAATTTACTTTCTATCTACTACATAGACATACAACCGATAAAAGATGAATATGAAGCATTCTATAATAGAATATATGTATTAACTAATTCTTTGAAGATATATACGCTTTATAACTCTCATTTAAATTTATCTCAAGATCAAAGTAATATTAAATCGTTACTACTAAATAATATGTATCATATTTAACTCAGACTGAGATGTCACATATAACTAAGCATCAAAATCTTATATTTGCACTTACTAGAAACTGCGCGAAATATGATACACTTTCCATACAATGATAAATAACTGTTCACAGAAAAATGTTTAGAAATCCAATTGTAAACATCCAATCCAATTACAACATTTATTCTCATAATGAAATATATTATAAATTATAATAACTATGAACATATTATAATTAAGTTAGAAAATCTGAAACTTCAAAAACATTATTATTGTAGCCTGCGATGATTTTGTTGCAACGTTCAATCTTCTGATGTATTGGTAACTAAATTATATAATAATCAATAAATATTTTACACAAATGATATAATAATCAATAAATTTTAATATATGTAATGTGGTCAATATATACTTAGAAAGCAAACAAATAATGTTCATGTAGTCATTAGTATCGAGGATACAATGTGTATTATTCTCTTGAAAGTTTGCATGATCTAATAAGCAAATGTCGCATGTTTATGTTACCCAATTATGGTTTAGCCCGTCCCCGAGGCTTTGATTCAGTCGATACGAATAGTTTTTTTAGGTAAACAATATATTTTCTGATGGCTTTAAGCCGAACAACACTCAAAAATCAGAAGTATTTTCTCTTCGATATTGGATGAGAGATTATCGTGACTAATACCTCGATTGTTCTTTGCCAAACGGTCTCTTTTTCCATAACCTCTGGCGATAAGAACGTTTGAGTTCGGTCGGAAAGATCCCCTGGTCACTCTAATTTCTTCTTCTGTTAAAATGTCAAGTCACGACGATCAATTTCTTTTATTATGATATGAAAGCAATGGAAAGCAATAACTGTTTTTTATCTAAGTTTCCCTATAACAAAAAGGTGCATGTCTAGCGTAGCATAGACAAGTGTAAGCTAAACTAGAATACGGTGCTTAAAACAACATATATGCTGCTGTATACACAACGAACAGCCTTAAAATCGAATTGATACGAGTTAGAAATTTTTACTATTTAACGCACACTTTTCTTAGTATGTATATAAGGCAAAGATAAAGAAGTGAAAGTCCCAAAAGACAATTATATAAAAACAAAACATTTGGATAATAAAAATATGTAAACTACGAATTTGAAGTCGGTTAAAAAAGAGCGCCTTCCTTTTTTGGTTTCTCAATTCGGTTGTATTTTTTATTTCACCAAGAAAACCAATTCTAAGCTTTGTTATTTAACATCTATTCGTTTCTATGCCAACGTGTCGTTAATATGATATTTATATTTTAATACGAAAATGATTTTTTTTTTAATATTGTAAAATTTTGAATTCTGTCAATGCTACACTATATTACGGCACCATTTGTTTTTAAATCATAGCTTGAATACTTTTGCAGATTTCAAGCTTTGTAAGCCCGTTTTCATCAGAAAGCTCCCGAGTTTTACCTTCGTCAGCGTTTTCATCATTACCACTCCTTTTTCCAAAGTCATATGCTACCATCAAACTGTTCTTGGGGTTAAACTTCTTGGGAGGATGCACCTCAAATCCGTCTTGCTCTGTTAAAGTACGATTGTATGAAAAAAATGTTTATCTGTTTTATTGTCTATCATAAAAATGTATATAATGTTTATGCAAACAAAAACCAAAGCTTACACCAGTCGACGTGGTATTAATTGCATAATTTTCCAATATGAAAAAAGCTAAGAAGTTTTCAACTCTGATAACTCTCCAATGGTGCTGATTCTGTTGTAACAAAACTTAACCAAACTTAATCCCTTCCTATCTCTTTCCAATGTCAAACGCCAAAACGAGATAGCTACAATTTTGGTGCTGCCAGTTTCGTTTAGAACGTCAAAATTAGAAGATTTAGGCGCGATCTCGAAACATACGTACTAAAAATACGCAAAAACGCAACATTTTTTGAACGGTTTGACAGAAATGTAGGTCGGTATTCGCTATAAATGTTTGCTATCTCGTTTTGGCGTTTGACATTAGAAAAAGATACGGAGGGACAAAATTTAGTTAAGTTCTGTTACAACAGAATTAACACCATTATCAATTCCGTCAAATTTACAGTCAACATAGTTTAACTTAGTTACATTTAAAATATTTGAATTTTTCGTTTAATTATGGTTTCATTTAAATGGATACAACAAATAAAACTTAAGGTATGCAGTACAGATTCTTTAAAATAATTAAAAAGTAATTTAAAAAATCTAAAACAAAAGGTGACTACTTTTTGAAGAATATATAGTTTGCGATTTGTTTTTGTCTTAACCTCGTAAATCTTCAAGAAAAATGTGTTACTTGTCTTTCAAAGTTACCCAAGTTGACTGTGGTACAAACTCGGTTACGCGATTGAAAAATATTAGTGCTTTATCTCTAAGTAACGAAGTTATCAAAGTGGTCACAGCGTACACTTCGGACCTTCATTCTTGTCTAATAAGATTTCAATCCATTCACTAACACCTGCAAAGCGACACAGTTTTAGAAACCCGTCCAAAGGCTTTATGGGCCAGTTTCAGGTGGATTTTATTATTTATTTTCACAAAGTGAACAGTTCTTAAGTCCATTACGATATACTGTCGGCTTCTTAGTAATTTTGCCTTTCAATTTTACGAGACCGGAAACCCAATCAGTTGCTTTATACCTTCCAGGTCGAATTCCGGAGTTCTTTTACCAAAATCTCTTGCGATTCCGACAGTGGGGCTCTTAAAGGTGGGCGTACCGCGGCTCATTCGGCTTGCAGATGACTGAATTTCCACATCGCCTTCAGGAATAATGTAATTATTTACCATGTTACTTTAAAATTTTGGAGTCATAACTCATAATAGCTTTTGAAAAAGCACATTTTAATAACCCGAGAGATTTTGTCTTAACTTCGAATAAGGAGATTGTGGATTCAATGCTGTACAAATGACTTTTAAACTACAGGTAGAAAATAGTTAGTAGAAAACTATGATAACTAGCTATAAAAATTATATGAAGTATTTCAAAACTATGAGTATTCAAAACCCGCAACTCAATTAACTCATCAGTCCACACCTATTAAGAGTTTAACTAAGTTGAGACGATTGTATATAAGTGAAGTAATTATGCTATCATGATAATTATATTTCCAATAGTTGATCTATTGATTTACAACTAATACAATAACAATTTGTACCAACAATAGTTCGTAGGCAAGATTAAAAGAAGAAATGTTATCAAACTCCAAACCTTAGGGCTGAGCGAAATTGACGAAATATTTGAATGGCATTGTTATGTCAGTTATGATAATAGTCATGTTTCAATACATGGTAACAATCGAATGGATTTTGTGAATAACTCTAAAAGTAAAGTTTCTAAAAGTAGAAAGTCGGAAGAACTTTTACCAAGACGTACAAAATTTGAATAAAAATACGGACAAATGAGAAGGTAAGGTGTAATATTTGTAACAAACTATTCGGTCCATTAGTTCACAACGTGTCCATCTTGACGCTGGCATGTTAAGATGGATGATTTAATATTATTGTTTTAGGAACACACTGCCCAATAATTATCTAAATATAATCTGTATGGAAAAAGACATCAACAATATTCAATTGTACAATGTCATCGTGAATTCTAATTAAGATTTCCAAATCACTTAAAGATAATTATGTTCTTCTCTGTAGGTTGATTTGATTGTGATGTGTGTAAGTGTTGTTGCTTCCTGATGATACATTTGCATTACAATGATGTTCCTTAGTATGGAACACACTACTTTCTCACCAGATGAGTTTTAGGTCCACTCATCAGAATATTGGATGCAGTTAAACGCTTACTTACAACGATGTTCCTTACTATGGAACACATTACTTATATTATTACATTCTCACCAGGTGAGTTCTCTTCATTCATTTATTCACTCTGTTCATCAGAATATTGGATGCAGTTAAACAAAAGGTTCTGATTCTCGTCAGTTTTGAAGTTTATATGTATTACTAACTTTTGCCCGCGACTCCGCCCGCGTGGATGTCGGTTTTCCGCTACATGAGAAGTCCCCAAACAGTCACAGATTTATATAAAAAGCCTTTTACTTGAGCACTCGTACCTTAAAAGCGGCCATTAAAACAGGGATCAAGCTGTATCTTAAATTTTATTGGACCGATTTTGATAAATATGCCGCAGTATTTAACTCGGAACAGTTTGACAAAAAATCTAGTTTTTGCGTGAAGCTCTAACAAACAAACAAATATCGAAGGATTTGGTTTCAGAAGAGTAGGTTGTTAAATATCCTTGATTAACAAAATTTGACATTTAACATTTTAAAATAGTATAGATAAATTCTTCAATAGTCTTTCAGTTTTATTGTAATTATATGACAGAAATTCTTATTTTAAATCATACATATTTTCTACACATATTTTCTAAAGATATTTACATATACTACATATTTTATAAACATATACTAAGACTGGTCTCATGATATACAGACATTTCTGAAATTTTGTGAATTGGATCGTTCCTGCTTAACCACGTCCAGTTGTACTTGGCCTGCTAGAATAATCAAAGAAGATTTAAAAGTTATTCCATACATCAATTAATAATAATAATTAATAGACAATAAAGTCACTTTAAAAATAGAAGCATGAACTATTTATAACTAAATTAGTTTAAAAATTAACTAGATCGAAGAACAAAGTTGCGTGCTGAACAAAATATTGATACGTTGAGATGTCACAATTTAAGTTTGAAAATATTGGTTAGCTTATCAATAACATTAAATGTTCGTTTATTAAATTGTATAAATTTCACATATGAATTTATTAATTCTAGCTTTAGTTGCCAGGGATTATCTACTAATTTAGCTGCCACTTCGACATCCTTAATTGTGAATCATTATAACATTTTTTAGAATAGTCAATACTCCTTAGGGCAGTCTTTCTCAGAACCTTTCAAATTTTAAAAATTAATATGTGAAAATATTTTTATTTAGTTAGATATTAAGATCAAAAAAACATAATTTAATATAGGTATTTTAATTCTTAAATGCCAGACAAAATTATATATGACATTTAAAAGGATGTGAAAATATTATATGACAGTCGAAACATGGAATCTGTGTTTGACACTCACGTTCGGCTCTCGTGTGAGACCTGTCCCTTTTGCCGAAACCCCTCGCTGTCATCATCTCGACGTTCTTGAAGCCGCGGGTCGGGCGCTGTTGCTTGCGCGCCACGCGTCCGTCCGGCGCCGCTGCCACAGCACAAAGGCACGCTGCCGTCGCCATTATCACCACCAGATGCATGGAGATGTTCATAGCTGAGGAATAAGGAAGAGGTTAATAGGGGAGTAATAAAATTTCAATAATGATGTAAGATCGAGAAAAATATATATAATATAATCGAATACCTGTAATTAGGTATCTGTTATTTAACTCAAGTATAATTTAAATTCATTTTAATTTATTGTAATAGTTGTAAGTATTTCTTTTCATAAATAAAAATATAAACAACTAGCTTTTGCCTGCGGCTCCGCCCGCGTGAATGTCGGTTTTCTGCTACATGGGAAATCCCGAAGCAATCATAGATTTATTTATATAAAAGCTTAAGAACCAATTTTACTTGACCAGTCGTACCTTAACGGCGGCTACTAAAACAGGAATCAAGCGGTATCTTAAATTCTACTGAACCGCTTTTGATGAAATATGCCGCCGTATTTAAGTCAGAATAATACCTTTAAGGCTGCAGTAGTATAACCAAAATCTATCGGCTGGTTTTTGCATAAAGTCCGAACAAACAAATAAACAAACATAGACGGATTTGGTTTCAAAAGCCCTTAATTAGTCGATCTGAGTAGTTTGTTTTTAAATATCTTTGATTTTTGAAAATTTTACATTTAACAATTTTATAATGGTATAGATAGATGGATAAAAGTACTTGTTCAAATAAACAAGATATTTGAGAAGATTAAGTATTTAACGTATGTATGTATGAGACATACACGTCATCACCATCAAACCGTGGAAGTCCACCGCCGGACGCGGGACTCCTCTTTAAAAAGGAGGAATTTGTCATAATTTCCACGCTTGGTAGGCTCTTGAAGGTCGCAGTGGATTTTGATGAAATAACAGAATATGATGAAGTTACATTCCGTAGCTGATTCTCATAGCATCCACGGGTAGAGATGGAGTGACGCTATTGTTAATCCGGCGCCACACAACAATGTGTGTACGTACATAAGTACGCATCTGGCAAGCTGCAATCTCTGCTGCTTACTCTTACCGCATACCGCCGTAAATCTATGTATGTAAACAAAATGCCAACAAATAAGAGAAATAAAATGTGTATAGGTTATCTGTGTATAAGTATGCCGGCTCTCGGAAGCCCTAATCTGCAGTTAATCTAACTTTATATCCGGAACTAAATTGCATTAGGTCTGTACGATGTGATGCATATAAAACCGTTTAATCTCTGGTGACAAACGGTACTTATTGCTTGTTCTAACAAGGAGGCAAAGGCGCAAGTTGATTCGTTCAACTTTTTAATCTTTGAAGTTTTATTATGATTTTATTATGCTATAATATAGATTTTAATTTTGGAATTATTGTTCACTATCAAACTATAAGTACTTTTTTAACATAGATTTAAAGGTCACATTCATAAAATAAGTATCCCCTATTTACACGGTAACTGTTTTAATCAATTTCGCTTTTACACGGTTTAAAATATTTTACTTTTTTTTTTTTATTTTCATTTTGTTTTTACTTTTCGTTTTTTTATGACTGAATTGAGCACATATTGGGAGTTTATTACGTTTTACATAGCTTTACATAGCAAAATCGGAGATTTTATTTTACACGGTTTTGTCGGGAACCTATCTTCAGTGTAAATCGGGGATAAGTTTATTTCGAGAACAAGAACAACATATACACTGCTTAAAAAAACTAATAATTAAAAATAAAACTTCTAATGTTGCTTCCCTCGGATTGCCACCAAAATTCTTAAGTGGCCAATGTTTAAACATTGCTAACAACAACAACACTAGATGCGGTTATGGCAATGTGTAACTAATTACTTACCGCAACCACAATGCACGTGGGACTTGACAATGTTCTCGACAAACGAAGGCTTGCGTCCCCTAAATTATTTGCAACGAACAGAAAGTCTGTTCACGTAGATATGTAATTATTTTATATAAGTATTCAATATATTAGAATTTAATGCTTGTACTTTGATCAAATATAAGAAATTTAATTAATTAATAATAATATGACAATCGGTATGGTAAGTTTTTATTCAAATCCGTCCAACGGCTTACGCGTGATTTAGTTACAAACATCCAAACATGCACAACAAACTTTCACTATTGAAAAGAAGACTTTTACAAGTATTTATTTAACTTTAAAGATAATTTTGATAATAAATTTAAAAGTATAAATTTAAAACCTAATTTTAGCTGGTTCCTTACTGTTGGTTTCTTTACCCAATACAGCTAGATATACTCGTGAAATTATAATTGAAGAAAATCAGATGTTTATCATATAATTTACTAGTACCGATATAAATTAAAAACACAGCGCAGATTCTATAATCCAGGTAAGTTGACCTATCAAATGCCCATTTACCACAAAGTACATGACGTGGAATTTCAAGTAGCTTTTTAAATAAGTAATGATATGTTGATTTGACACAATCTCAGGGCCACCCTTTAAGCTCTGGCTGGATATTATAAAGCAAGATATGAACTTACCCTTCAGAATACCGAAGATCGAATGAAGTGAAAAAAAAGAAAATTAAAAGATGGACTCTGACAACAAAGTCTGTATTAATGGAACAAAGTAGAAGAAGAAAATATTAAAAAGATGACATTTTCAATAAATTAATAGGGACAAACAAATGAAAATAAATATTAGGTCAAATTTTATTTGAAGCCGAACACAAATTGTCAACCCAAAGAGTGGAGCAATTTTTTTTTTGCTCTTAAATAGGCTAAGGTTTGTTAAAATAAAGACATTATTGCTGCGTCTCTTAGTCTTTTTAATAAACAGTTAAGTTTCTTATAACGTTTAATTTTTACATCCATTCATTTCATTTAATCTTAACGGCTCTATTGTCTCTGTAAAAGGCTTTGAGTTTAAGATTATATGTACCAAGTTGAAAGGGCCACCTAAAAGCTCCGAGTAAACAAACTGCTTTTTAGCTTGAATTTAACAATTAATAATCAGTTAGATATTAATTTAGTTAGATATTAGTTATATATTAAAAGCTTTAAAATTTCTGAAAAAAAAAATAGATTTTTTTATAGGTATTTTTGAAATAAAGGTGAGAAATATAGTAGAATTATATAGTAATAAATAGAAAATTCAAATTTAAAAAAAAATTATATTTTTTATTAAGTCTATTATGTGGAAAAAATACGACATATCAGATGCGAATCCAAAATGACCAATGCTAATTTGACCCCTGACTACAAACCTTATAAAAACTACTAAAAATAAAATTGTAATAAAACCAGTTCGGGTTTTCTACTCGTTACAGCCCGTGCGTCCTTTTTCGCGCCTTGAAAGGCATCCCACTATCACTGACACGTTCCATTATAAAGTCCTTAGTGTCGTATTCACAGTCACCTCGTATTACAGCCCCTGTTAACTTTATATTCGTTCATGTTTTGTTGCTAGCGCTTCACACGAGTGATATAAGATATTGATAAACAAGTCTTCAATGGTCTGCGGTATGATGTACTGAGGCTATTATAAAATTGTTAAATGTCAAATTTTCAAAAATCAAAGATATATAAAAACAAACTTCTCAGAACAACTAGTTAAGGGCTTCTGAAACCAAATGTTTGTTTGTTTGATTATTTGTTCAAGCTTCACACAAAAACCAGCAAGTATATTTTGATCAAACTATTACAGCCTTAAAGGTACTATTCCAACTTAAGTACTGCGGCATGTTTCATCAAAATCGGTCCAGTAGAATTGAAGATACAGCTTGATCCCTGTTATAGTAGCCGCCGTTAAGTACGAATGCTCAAGTAAAAGTGATTCTAAGGCTTTATATATTAATCTATGTTTGTCTCCGGATTTCCCATGTAGCGCAAAATCGACATTCACGAGGGCGAACCCGCGAGCAAAAGGTAATAGAATCTAAAAGACAGTGTTCTCAGAACGTCCTCTTTTTTCTTCGATAAGAGGTGCTTCTTGACCATTGATACTCAAAGTGATCTACGTATATCGACCCTCATAGGTTGACGATAACCTGCGACGGGTCCATGCCAGCTATTAAAAACACATTAGCAGTTAATAAATTTGCAAAAATTCAATATTATTAAAGCTAAGCAGGCTGTCTAACAAAAACCAGACATATGTACATGGCAAGTGGTCTACGAAACAAAAAAGTTTAGGAACATCATCATTCATTCTGCTTTGTAGCCATTTCAATTTAATTTTGTAGGCGCAATGCCTCCAATATGTTGTGTAGTTTTTTGCTTAAGAACATTGCTACCTAGTATATTCTTTACCTTATTAACACATGCCAAATAAGGTACGAGTATTTAGAACGTTTATTGTATTACAACCAAATCAGCTTGGAGACGTTTTTATCAGTACGGTCAGCAGATAAATAAATAAACATATACTTCTTTTATATTTTTAATCTTTATAGGTAAGCACTTAATATTATACATATTAAAAATAATTTAATATAACTCACTTCTAACGCTACTTATAAGCGACTGATGCGAGAGTGCGAGGCGCATGGTAGCTATCGCAAACTGGTTTATACCGGTTTTAGTGTGTTTTTAGACTATTACAAACGTAAAAACGTCTCCAAGCTGATAAATCTTTATGCACGCAATTTGTAATGTATAATTTTGTGGCACAGTGACGTGCAGTGGTGGAATTTCACTTTTACAATAGTTATTAGTTTTACTATTTAAAGTGCTAAGTTTAGCACTTAAAATAGTAAGCACTAAGTTATGTCCACACTCACTCTAACCGATTTAAATAAACGGTCAGGAGCTGTAAAAGGCCAAGGGCTTAAGCTTATTACGATCACTTTCGAATGTTATTGGATCCATGAACATTGGAAATTTAAATCTCTCGACGTACAATTCAATCAAAGATGGATGACCGAAGACATAATATATTTGGGATCATCTGAGCCTTAACTGGAATAGTGGGTTTTATTGGATTCATACGAGACGCTCTAAGGTGACCGGCGGAATGGTTTGTGGTGATCGGCAGAGTAGATCTATCTAATACTGACTGACAGACAACGTACAGTTTGAACTAGTGTAATAGCGTGAAATTTTGTGCAAGAGTTCTTTATGTAAAGTAAGAAATGTCACTAAGATTTGTTTTTTTATGTTTTACATTGGCGATTCCAGTTCTCCTGCGCATAAACTAATAATAATTGTTATTGCTCGCTGTACTGTCAAATTGCATAGTTACTTGTGACTTTTCATCAACTGCCATTAATCACTTAAGGTCTAAGACCGCGAGAATTCAATAAGTATCGAATTCATTAAGTAAATAAAAATTGTCTCGTTTTAGTGAACGAATGTTGATAAAACCCCATGAAATCTAACTATATATACATATATATATATATATATATTTAAGAAACTGAGATGACTTTCTTTTACTTCAATATCCATTCAATTTAATATTAATATTGGTGCTGATTCTGTTGTAACAGAACTTGCTTATGCAAGTTCTGTTACAACAGAACTAAATTTAGTCTCTCCCTATCTTTTTCTACTGTCAAACGCCAAAACGAGATAGCAAACATTTATAGCGATGGCACTCGTTATTCCTTTCTTTTTTTTACCTACTTTTTTATCTACATTTCTGTTAAACGGTTCAAAAAAATGTTGCGTTTTTTTAGTATCTTTCGTCCGTATGTTCCGAGATCGCGTCTAAATCTTTTAATTTTGACGTGTCGAAACGAAACTGACAGCATCAAAATTGTAGCTACCTCATTTTGGCGTTTGAGATTAGAAAAAGATAGGGAGAGACTAAATTTAGTTAGGTTCTGTTACCGCAGTATTAC
>WUAW01002965.1:16726-27367 GCA_017165845.1 Thaumetopoea pityocampa | reverse complement strand
GAGTTTTGATGACCCCAGAAATACCACCATTATGTTAGGAGTTTTGATGACCCCAGAAATACCACCATTATATTAGGAGTTTTGATGACCCTAGAAATACCACCATTATGTTAGGAGTTTTGATGACCCCAGAAACCAGTGTGGTAAATGAAAAAGAACTATCAAATCATGTTAGTCCTCTAAATATGTATAAGTATATCTGTCCCAATTTCAATAAGTTGTTAATTTTTATTTTCTTCGACTTGACCACCCAAGTAAGGATCTCTTATTGCAGAGAATGTGGCTACGAGGTGGGTTCAGATGGCGGAATTTAGTCTGACATCATTCACCTAAGTCCCACAATCCTACCACTATTGTATTGCTGCATTCCCACGGCCTATTTTCCGACAGGCCAGGCCACCTCTATCCAGGTCAACAGACCGTGGGGTCTATCATGTCTGATGAGGCCAGTGGTGGCCCAACGTTACCAGTCTGATCTATCAGGAGCCGGTAAGTTCAAAGGGGTGGAGTGGCGTGAACTAAGCTGGCCCATTATAGCCTATGTGATGGCCTCAGTTCCTGTTCATTAAATTTGCAATCGTATGTGTGTACATACGCTGTTGGAATGGCAGCCAATTGGCAGCGCTGAGCCGACACAAGCCGTGGGAATTGTCCGCTAAGGGGCTTCGGCAACTCTCGTAGGAACACAATTTTACTGGGACCGGTTTGTCTTTCACTGTTTTATTTTGAAATGCGAGGAAAATGGCTCCACAAAGAAAATTTGGGGCCGCCCCAGCTGACTCTCACAGTTTCTCACGCAATAACCTTGTATTGATAACAAGACTTATAGCCTATGTCCTCGATGTTTATTTATCTTTTTAAATTTTATACATGATGTGTGAAGAACAATTTGATGCCTAAATAATTCGCTGCGATTTACGTTTANCGTAGGAACACAATTTTACTGGGACCGGTTTGTCTTTCACTGTTTTATTTTGAAATGCGAGGAAAATGGCTTCACAAAGAAGATTTGGGGCCGCCCCAGCTGACTCTCACAGTTTCTCACGCAATAACCTTGTATTGATAACAAGACTTATAGCCTATGTCCTCGATGTTTATTTATCTTTTTAAATTTTATACATGATGTGTGAAGAACAATTTGATGCCTAAATAATTCGCTGCGATTTACGTTTGGGATCTTCGGGTAGTGCTGAGATATAAACATGCCCAATATAATAGTTATTATTTACAAATAGAAATAATATTAAGCATATTAAGTAGTACGTTCAAAAAATCTGTATTTAGGTCAAAGTAGCACACATCAGCATAGCTAATCATCGGAAAAATTAACGCCTGTACAAACATAGTTTTGGAGAAAAAAAACCCTATAGACGATACAATACAGTTCTAGTAATTTTAACTTTGATAAACATTTTTTTTTAATAAGACAACTCCCGCATTAGGATTAATTCCCATATTGCGGGGACTTTACAAACATTCAAATAACGGAAACACAGAACACCCAGACTCAGAACAACAATTTGTGATTTACACAAAGTTGTTGTCCCATGTGGGGATCGAACCCACAACACTCGACAGCGCAGTGGACGCTTAAACCACTACACCATCCGTGTAGTATTCATAACTTGATCTCAATAACTCGATATAGAATGAAAGTGTTTTACGAGATATGTTACTGATGTTGAGTACATACTCAGCAATGGTGAACCATTGCTGAGTGTGTACTCAATTCAATTCAATAATAAATATTTTTTTAGGTGTAGTGTAAGTTATATANATCCGTGTAGTATTCATAACTTGATCTCAATAACTCGATATAGAATGAAAGTGTTTTACGAGATATGTTACAGATGTTGAGTACATACTCAGCAATGGTGAACCATTGCTGAGTGTGTACTCAATTCAATTCAATAATAAATATTTTTTTAGGTGTAGTGTAAGTTATATTTACCTAAATTATATTTAACTACCTGCCAATTTTCAAAGTAATCGGCTCAGCTGTTGAGGCGTGAGAGGTAACAGACAGATAGACGGACGCGTTTTCGCTTTTGCTATATTAGTGTAATTTGTAATAAGTCGACGTAAATCAAAATAATATTTTATTTTGAACGAAAGACATCTCAGGACAATTATTAAACTATTTAGTAAGAATACTTAGATAATTATAATCTCGTAGAGTGTTGAAGTCTCGCGCCATTTGCCAGCGACTGTTCCACGGCAACCCCGCAGGAAATATTCACAAAGTAATGAGTGATAATTAAAACACACCGCAAATTTATAGACACGCCTACAAAAACATGGGGCGCGGTAACTCTAGGGAGTTCATTTCGATTTTCAAATGAATTCTATTTTTTTAAACCAGCCAATGAAATCATTCAAATAAATAAATGAAATAAAAGAAATCCCAAAAGAAATTATTAGTAATTGTAAATTGTAGATCGAACAATCACACAATATAATAATAATATTCTGGACACTTTCACACATATTGATCTAGTTCCAAACTAGGATTCCCTGTGTCTTGGGTACTAGACGACGATATACATACTTATATAGATACATACTGTACATAAATAGATAAATATGTCAATGATTCAGATAAAAACATTTGTACTCCTCACACAAATGTTTATCCCTACTAGGATTCGAACCCGGGACTCGTGGGTACAAAAAGCAGGGTAATTCTCAATGTACCAATCAGTGGTCAAATATTTGATTTTTTAACTTCCAAGGGTTAGTTCTAAGGTACAAATAAGTATGAATTCACGGTTTTGTATGAATTCCTGGTGGTAAAGAGCTTGGAGGGAAAAAGCTCAAGGAAGTTACCACTCGGGGGGAAAACGCTCTCACCGCGGCTATGATCTCTACCATGGTCGAAAACGACAGCACCTGTGTTACAGAAACTGCTTTCTGCGAAGCCATAATGATTGATAAATCGGCCAAACAATAGTGACAGAAGACCTTGCAGAATCCATACCGGCGAAGACGCCCTGTGCGCAGGGGCAGGTTTTACCTGTTTAACGAACTTTAGGGAGAGCACCCCTTCAGTCAACCAGAAGCAGACTTGTGGAGGCGGCGCACTGCGTCCGGCGGACTCTCGCAAGAAGGAGTTGGGGAGTCTGGCTCCCTGCATTAACTAGAAGAAGTCTGTGCAGAACGCTGTGCTACTCCCATCCGCACCACGGATTATAGGCTCGCGTAATCCTCAAGTCGGATATAAAGGACGAACATGATCACCTTACTTTTGGTGGGTGCAAATTCCACATAACTGTATTGTATCGTGCCCGTTTCAAGATATAGACTGAATGTCTCCGATCCGATTTGTGTTGTTAAACTCAGAATCCATTTCTCTCGCATTTTACATAATGCGTCATTTATTCCAATGAATTGGCGACTTTCGTCGCAACATACCAGATTATACCATACAAGAGTTGAAACCGACTGTGAAAAATTGAGCAAACAAGTGTCTGTACTAAGATCTATTAATAAACCGAATGAGACTGAAAAACAAAATAATTGATATTAATATTTTTTTACAAGCAACAATCGTTAGTCTAGTGGCCACACATTTTATTCTAGACTGCAATAACACCTTGAATAAAGTCTCTTTATGTTTCTATATTTTAAAACGGAATTAAACTGTTCCCCTTATATCCAGGCAAACATAAACAAACAGACACGGTTGTGTTCCGCATGATGGTTGCTATTTGATTTTGAACAAATATGACTAAAGTTTTACCTTTAGCATAGAGCGTTTTAGCTTTAGTTGACACGCAATCGCACCATTATAACTCATTTAGGTATTAATATATTAAATATGTCGCCCAAATTCCATCAATACAAAAGTTAGGTTATTATCAATTTCATATTTTATTTTTATGAAGTACATTGATGGTTAAATGGTATTAAGTACAATCCATGATCGAAAAGGTCTCGGNATATGTCGCCCAAATTCCATCAATACAAAAGTTAGGTTATTATCAATTTCATATTTTATTTTTATGAAGTATATTGATGGTTAAATGGTATTAAGTACAATCCATGATCGAAAAGGTCTCGAGTTTTATCACGATCCCGTACCACTGGGTTAGTTGAAAGTTATGTACGGTCTTGACACTAATGTACTCAACGGAGAAAACTTTGTAAGGAAACCTGCAACCTGAAACAAGGAAACCTGCAACCTGAAAACTGGAAACCTGGGTGTGAAATATACCAACATGCATCAGGCCAGCTTGGTAGACTACGACTTAATACCCGTTCTGATTAGAGGAGGTCTGCGCCTCTGTAGTCAGGATAAATATAGACATTTACGACTCAAAATAAAAATTTACGACTACACAAAAATTAACATTTACCAATGACAAAACCACGACTCTCTTTGGGAATCCAGAAATTGTCTATACATGTTGTGTTTTTTCTTAATAAATATAACATTAATAAATAATATCTCTGTACCTGACTACAAATATAAATCGATTCGCTGATTACCAAATAAAGAAAGTTAATAAAGAGTCTATGTTGCACCCGATTAAACTGAGCTCAAATAAATGAAATTTAATCCAACCCTTTTGAACACTAAACTTGCGCCAATATTCGGTTTTCCTTTGAGTAATTAAGATCTCAAATTAAATGTTTGTGGCCATAAATTTCTGAATAAACCAATCGTGAACGGATAAACAAATATTTTCAAGGTGTACGTCCAATTTGGCAAAGGAAATAGATTCATTCTTCCTAAAATTTTATATATAAACACTTCATAAAATATTATATATAAATATCAAGTCAACCTGCCTTGGCCTATTAAAACCGAAATATTATTATAACTGGTGGGATTTTGTATGCAGTCTGTAAACCAAATTGATTAATTGCGAAATGNTGCGCCAATATTCGGTTTTCCTTTGAGTAATTAAGATCTCAAATTAAATGTTTGTGGCCATAAATTTCTGAGTAAACCAATCGTGAACGGATAAACAAATATTTTCAAGGTGTACGTCCAATTTGGCAAAGGAAATAGATTCATTCTTCCTAAAATTTTATATATAAACACTTCATAAAATATTATATATAAATATCAAGTCAACCTGCCTTGGCCTATTAAAACCGAAATATTATTATAACTGGTGGGATTTTGTATGCAGTCTGTAAACCAAATTGATTAATTGCGAAATAAAACATAACAGACATATTTATTTCACGATTTAGACGATATAAACGGATTTATTTAATTATTGATAGAGATCAGATTTTACATTTACGAGTTGAAGTAAGAAGGGGAACGGTACTGTTGCCTTTATCTATACATATAATAAAATCGTAAACGAGCTGTGTCTGTACAATGAATATTTTTTTCAAAAAACCATCCATACAGGTTGTAGTTATGTTACCGGAGCCAAAAATATAGTTTTTAGATTTTTTTTCTGTTTGTCTATGCGTTTGTGCACGCTAATCTCAGAAACGGCTGAACGATTTGAATGCGGTTTTCACTGTTGCATTGTGGCAAGCTTCCTCTAACATTTGGTGTTTGTTTCATGTATCTATCATTTATCATTCATTCTTATTAAAATCGGAGAAAATAATTTATGTATAATTTCGCTCTTACCGAATGCCCACGCGGACGGAGTCGCGGGCATATCTAGTTAAAAATATACTTATTACATTTTTTATAACAACTTGACTAACTTTTAGCTGTGTCGGATTAGTTTTCTAACACGTATAGATTATAACATACTTATAATGAAATAAAGCTACATTATAGCAAATAGTTTGTATCTATAATAAAAAGATATTTTATAGTATTTTAATAAAATATTTTAATAAAAAAAAAGAAAAAAAATTGTTTAAAATTAGCGAATAGTTGTGATTGCAGATGCAAATTTTTGTGGCGACTTTTTATTGGCAATTTTTTTTTTATACATTTTAACTAATAAATAAACAGTAAAGATTTATTAATTCTAGATGTGTATTTAATATTTAAATAGGTAGTAAGAAAACTTGATAAATTAACTCTGATAATAAATCCGAAAGACCCTACTATCAATACCAGTCCCTTCCAGTTCTTGAAAATGATCGTTCACGTTCTACTGGGTCCGATCTGTTATCAGGGACAGGACGATTCTGGCAAATAAACCTGTTATTGTGATTATAGATCGATCAGTGTGTTGGATAATGCTGGTTCATATTGTAATTCCGCATGATGAACACCTCGTCAAGGTAGAAAAAAAAACGATATATTTGGACCTTGCCTTCGAAGCTGCCACCATGTGGAATATGGAATCAAGTATAATTATTCCGATAGTCGTATCTGTTAACAATCTGATAGCGAAGAGCTTCGACCAACACGTTCAGAAGCTAAACAGATGGGTCAATGGTCTGGTACAGAAAGCAGTACTCTTGGAGACGGCCCGCATTGGGAGGAGGTTACTTGCTTTGTCACCAGTAGCATGGGTCGTAGACCTTATTATTGGCGGAGCACCATTTTTTGTATAATATATGTAAAAATCGTATTTTTTAATTTTTATGTATATTTTATAAAAAATGTTTTTATAAAGATATATGGAATAATAATAATATATATTAAATATACCAAATTAAGAAATAATATAGATTATAGAGTCGTCACTGCTAGTTTAATATGCAGCTTTATTGAATCTGTATTCAATAGACGAGAAATAGAAGGGGATTTAACCACGATCATCACAAAAAAAATTCCATCGAGGTGCGTCGAGATATTCACGCCTTGGCCCGCAGAGACACAGAGGCCACAATAAGAAATAAACTGAGTACATAAATCTTCTAAGGGACGTTAACCAATTTCATAAAAGATGAACCTCCCAATACCTAAGCTTTTGTAAATATTATAAACAATCATTTTGAGTAAAAATTTCAATGTTGTAAACGAGACGCGAATAAAATCCTCTGGACCCTTTTGTGCCTTTAGGGCGGATTTATTCCGATCATGACAAGAAAGGTTTTACCTATTTGCCTACAAGATCATGTTTCGAATAGACTTTAAAAAGAATTGTTTTGCTTTAAGGTCAGTATTCAAACTCAGACCTCAATTTTAAAGTATCAATTTTAAAGTTATTATTTTTTATTTTTATATATATTTGAGCCTATTAGTAGCAAAGGCCATGCCAGTATATTGAATGTTTATGTTTAAAGAAGTGTGTCAATTCTATTTAAAATAGCTTTTGCGCTAACTAAAGTGAAACTAATGCACACAAAAAGTAACATTTCCACGAACTTCCATGAAAGAAAACGTAGTAGTTGACAAAGTTAATAATTAAGTTCATAGTAATAAAGTTCGGGAACAAGTAAGCTGCAACACTTTACTCTTATTTCACCGTCGAACCGCAGTGCTTCACGCACAGATAACAAATATACTATACCAGTATATTTATAATCTGTGCCGAAACACCTGATTGCATTAAGTACCTACTTATTGCACTCTGTGGTTCTGGTGAGGTGGACATCTGTACCCATAGTGACATCCCATACATAATAACAGATGTAGTTTTATTCGGGATATGTCAGCATATCCCGAATAAAACTACAAAATAAGGTTTCCGTAATTCTATAGAAAAAAGTATGTTATTGTGCCACTCTTACTTGTGAAGAACAACCCAGTTTTAGGAGAAGCAATAAATATACATTATAATCGGAACAGTAATATACGTAGTATTGCGAACAGTTTTTTCATATATCTTAAACAAGCCTATAAAATTAGGATTTCCTGTGTCATGGTTACTAGACAATAATATACTTACTTATATAGATAAAATGATAACACATATATAGATAAACATCCACGACTTGGGTATAAACATTTGTGCTTATAGCAAACATTTTGTCTCTACCAGGACTCGAACCTGGAGCCAATTGTCGCTACTGCCACACCAGGTAGGGTCACTGCCACTAAACCAATTAGTCGTACTTACTTTCAAATTCATTCATTCATTCATTGCCTGTGGCAGTCCACTGCTGAACGTAGGCTTCTCCCGAGACGCGCCTCTTAACCCAATTTTCGGCTGCACTCATCCAGTAGCTGCCAGACACGAATGTTATCCAACGGAGAGACTCCGACCATTGCTCTCTCCGTAGCTCGCTGAGCAACTTTGAATTTGTGACTAGTCCAACCGTCAGATTCCACGTTACGGCACCGTATGTCATGACGGGTAGGACGCGCTGGTCAAAGACTTTTGTTTTTAGGCTCTGCGCTGTGAGCAACGAGAAGACGTGACGTAGCCACCGGAAAGATGCCCAGTCTAATTGAATCCTCCTATAGGCTTCCCTAATTTATACGCTTTGTTTATACCTAGCTGGATACTTTTCCCTAGGTAAACGTAATGGTCGACAACTTCAAGGGTACACCATCAACGATAACTGGTCCGGGCACGATATGTGTGTTGAATATGACTTTTGTCTCGTCCAAGTTCATATGAAAACCAACAAGAGGACTCATTTGGGCCAGCCAGCATATATGGATTATCATTTAAAAGTGGTAACTTTTAAATGATAATCCATATATACGTGCCCATCAGATAAAGTTTATCCATATCGGGATTCGAATCCGGACCTACTGACCAAAGAAAACATTTTAGTGACCATTGAATCAAGCAGTCGTAAAAAATCCATAAATCAGTATATCAAGAAGCAAATCAGTAGCTATATGGATCTCGAATTTTTTGTAAGCTATATTACTTATCCACTTATACATATATGCGTTTCATAGTCATATGTGTACAATATGAGAAAAACAAACACATTTCAAATAATTAATAAGGATTTCAGAGAACCGGCTAAGTTATTTACTTAAAATTTTACACAATAATATTTGCACCAAGTTCCAACTACTTTGCTGTGAGGGTTTGCATCTATAAATTACGATTAACTCATTGTTTACATCACATATGGTAATTCTGATAGCATCCTAAATAAGTTAATAGATAATTGTATTGTGTTAAACTCGAATAGGTCCTAGGGTCTTTAATCCTATAAATTGTTATTAATTATATTGTTACTTTTGTTAAAGTTTAATGAGCGATGAAGACAGTCATGCTCGGAGTTTCTCTGCGAAATACAATCCGTGATGAGGAAATCAAAAGAATCAACGATATATCTAGCTCAAAGAGCAAAAACTGAAGTGACAGGTACGTAGCTCGCAGAACTGATGAAATTTAAGGCCGTAAAGTGCTAGGATAGCGACCCTAAACCTAGCTTGGTGTGGCGATTATAGGAGGGGACCTATGTCTAATAATGAATGAGTCCTCACCAATGTGATAATGATGATATTTTTTCAATATTAATCGATAAAAAAAACTCTCTCCATCTTAATTATGAGTCACGCAACTCCAGTGACGTCAATTTAAAAAGTTGCTTAAGTGATTGATTTTGACCTCGGAAATATCCACCTATTCACCTACCATGCCACACCATCCCAATCGCTAAAATATAATTCGTATTTTTATCTAACATAATTGAATTACTTATATAAACAAAACCACCCCACCCACACAAGATATAACCTGTTGGTAATGTCATAATAATATCATAATAATCCATTTTCATCTAAATCATTATTAATATAGATAATTCCGTAGTAAATAACCGAAATATTACCAATAAACCTCCTCAAGGTAGTAGATATTACACACTCACTTACCCGCAAACACCGCAACTTGCTTCATCATAGCGTCTTATTGAGACCAGATTGTCATTAATTAAGTCGCTCGTCACTCGCTGTTAATAGAATCCCCTACACAATATGACTGGTGTGAATGAGGACGACCAAGTTGCCGAGGAGGTGATTTTTGACACGCTATTTATCGATTTTGATTCTCTACAAACTGCTCGGGTTGCAATTGTTTTGTGATCGAAAATTGTATTGAAATTAACAACAATATTGGAACGATTTGTTTGATATTTTAATGTAACCTTGCTTTGCTCATGTGATACTCCAATAAAAGACATCCTAAGTCTTCATCCAGACGATTTTCTAATTATTTAACATATTATTTCGAAATCGTTTTTGTAATAACCTGTTTTTTCTACGAAATAAAACATATTCGATATCCAATTAAACAGAATGGAAATTCGTTTATTTTACCCAAACAAGGAAAGGCCTCACAAAAAATTATGCTTGAATTTTATTAACAGTGTATGTAGAGGTATCACAGCCGAAAATCATAAATATAATTGCATAAAAAAGAGCCAACTTTATCTAATTTACTCATTGGAATTCACTTCCTCACTAGTCCTGAATAGTCAGGATAGCTTTTCTCTGAGTATTCAAGGAAAAAGTTAAGGGGCATGTTCTCTCAAGNATGTATGTACGTATTTTAGTATGTTTTGGTATTTGTATAAGTATGTTTGTGTATGCTTCTGTACCTAGTACCAGTGTATCCAGTGATCCTTCTTCTAAACTCAAATATTTTTACACTCTAAGGTTGCTGGAAGAAAACTCAATTTTTGAGTTAAGCTCGCCTTTGTATTATCTTTTTTCTTTAATTACAAATGTATTTACCTGTTTGTGTACAATAAGAAAAATAAATAAATAAATTCTGCATCCCATAATATAGTAGCAGTATGCATTATGGTGTTTTCCCATCGATAACATCTCAAGAGCTATCACTTTTAAACATC
>WUAW01002956.1:53379-69750 GCA_017165845.1 Thaumetopoea pityocampa | reverse complement strand
TAGAAATGATGGGTACTCCACGCCCTTAACGGATCTAGCACGACTTTTCCTGTAACCCTGTATAAATACATATAATGGTGCTCCGCAGATAAAGTGGTTCACGACCCACGCTACCAGTGGTAAGGGCTCGAGCTTGAGGAACCCCCTCACTACGCGGGCCGCGTCTTAGTGTACTTACTGTCTTGTGTATGGGGCCCCTTTACCGTCTAGTTAGTGAGAGATTAAGCTTACTATTGTGCATTATAATCTGTTTAACAGTTAAAGGCGGAATTTTGTATAGTGTTATATGTTTATACAAACATATAACACTATACACTGTCCATACAAAGATTGTCTAGAAGAAATTGCAGTGTGCAATAAGATTAATATTACAAGTCCTATGTACATATGTATATAATCATAATACTTTATTAAAATATGGTAAAATGGTACTCAAACAAAAAAACTTCACAAGATTTTGAACTTCTTCAGTGGTGAACACATGAACATGAAGTGCATGCAGCAAATGCTGTGTATTGTCTCCTGTACTCAGGTTTAGTTTTTTTTAAGTTTTAAACTAAATGTGGCTTGTGCAGGCGAGTGACATTATGTGTACTGTGAGAAGTCCAATCAAACTTGTTATTGGCTTTGTTATTAGTATTTACTGTATTCCTGTTTGTTATTATAACGTTATGGATTTCATAAATAAATAAAAACTTCGTACACAACATAGAATATTTATAGCTCTGGATCACGCAATCAATTCTTTGCCATTCCACTACGATCTCTGAGACGCCTTTCAATTGTCGAGTTTATGGCAACCCATCCCCAATCCATATTCGTACCCACTACAGGGACACGAACCTCCCTTGATCAAGAGGGGGATTAGGCCGTAGTCTACCACGCTGGCCTAGTACGGGTTGGTGGACTTCCCATACACATACGGACATACAGATTTTCTCACGAATTTTCCTTCTCCGTTATTTACATTAGTGTCTACAATTTAGACCGTATATGAATTGGAAATAACTCAATGGTACGGGACCGATTTCGAACGTATGATCTTTGGATCGCAAGCCGTGTCTGGCTCCACTGGACCGCCAATGTTCTTTATGGCAAATAACCCTTTTTAATGGAGAAATGTCTGTGTCTAGTGGTGTTGGGCAGATTGATGATATTCGCTTCACATTTATAAAGAGATATAATCGAAGCGATTTGCTTCTACGTTCATAATACGTGCAGCCAAAGACTGGAATAGTCTTCCTGCGTTAGTATTTCCGTCCGATGGTAATGTAGGTATCTTTAAGACAAGAGTGAATAGGATTTTATTAAGCTAGTACGTTTTACCACCTTAAGTTACATCGCCACTTACCATTAAGTGGGATTGTAGTCAAATACTAGCTTATATATGGTAAAAAAAGATCCTCTAGTAAGTCCAAATGACAATTAATATATTCGGAGTGTTAAAAACCAACCACAATGGATTGTGATATAATGAGCTCGGCTTTATAGCGCTGTTGTCCTTGTGCCGATAATAATAAAAAAACCACCAAATTCTCTTGTTTACATTCATCTGACCTTGGGAGTAAGTAGGCCCTATAAGTACAGACGTGTTTTTTTTTCAATACAAATGTTTTGACTTGTCATTACTCATTATATTCTGTTCAACAGATTATTTGCTTTTTGACAGCTCATACGAAACTGACAACGTAACTTCGTACTAGCGTCTAGCAAACTCTGCTCCATACAAAGAAATAATTTTTAATTATCATTGCCCCTTCACAAGGTTACTTCAACTTAAGAAACATGCTAAACCGAAAAATAATTATCAAGAAATTTTATATCGATCTACTATTAGTTATTATTAGCTATTATTAACAGACTTCGAAAAAAGAGGCGATTATTAATTCAACGCATATACATACATATATACACTCATACCGGTATCCCATAAGGGTAGGCAGAGGCCACAATTATCCACATACGATACGATCCTGACATCGCCCATCCACTTCCGTAAATATTTCCATAGACTTTCGTGTATATACCCATATATTTTCTTTTTATCTATGTACATGTGTATTAAGGGAGGTTCGTGCCCCTGCAGTGGAGACGAATAAGACTGGAGATGACCTATGTATACCCCTCACACGCTCAACTGTGAATCAATTTAGATAATTATTCTTTGTGTGAGACCGTCAACAATCGAATCGATAATTGAGATTTACGTTGCTGCAATCACTAGTTTCACATGCCATAAACGTATAACCTGATGGACATTTTTTTTGTTTTTAATTCATGCAATAGCATAACGCTTCCAGATGCCAAGAGGGAAAAAAATGAAAATAAACCTTGTGGACTGAGTATAGTTGATAGAATATGTTGTTTGAGTACAGACATATCTCCAATATAGTCTCCAATCTCTTCCATCTTCTTCATCCTAAACATTATCCCGGCTCGAGTTATAATCTATCGCTAATGAAGGATTAATTAAAGCCACTCCATTAAAATTAATTAAACGCCATTCTGTTAAATTATCATGTGTACATCTTATTAAAAGACGTCTACAAGAGTTACTGATAAACATTTATCAAACCTTTTACAATCATGGCAATAGGCCTATCACGTAGAAAGTGGGTTATTGAATGTAAGGCGAACCATTAAAACTCATAAAACACTTATTATTCTAAGCGTCTCTGATCACCCCTTCGGTGTATACACATCTATACGTTATTAGGTACAAAGAGGCATTGAACACAATTGAAGACTTGTGAACACAAGTGTATTCAGACCACAAGAAAGAAAGAAAACACGTTTATTCGGGACAAGAACAATAAACAAAGTTAACAAAATAAGAAAACAAAATGTCTATCTTCTATATTATTACTATTATAAAATTGTTAAATGTCAAATTTTCAAAAATCAAAGATATTTGAAAACAAACTAGGTACTCAGATCGACTAATTAAAGGCTTCTGAAACCAAATCCGTCAATGTTTGTTTGTTCGGGCTTCACGCAAAACTAGCGGGTAGATTTTGGTTAAACTGGTACAGTCTTAAAGGTGGAACAGTACATTAATTACTTAAATAAGTAGACTTAAATAATAGGGCATGTTTCATCAAAATCGGTCCAGTAGAATTGAAGATACAGCTTGATCCCTGTTTTAGTAGCCACCGCTAAGGTACGAGAGGTCAAGTAAAATTGGTTCTAAGGTTTTTTATATAAATCTATGATAGTGTCGGGATTTTCCATGTAGCATAAAACCGTTACATTCACACGGGCGGAGCCGCGGGCAAAAGCTAGTACAAAATAAGAAAGAACACATGCAAAGTGATTTATAATCACAATAAATATCCTTGTTATTCTATCATGTGCCTGGCCGAAAAGGCCCCACCTCAGCTTGTAACTGCAGCATCGGCAGATTGAAACCCCCGGTGTTGCTGAGCTGGTGTTCGGATGAGGCGACGCTACGCGGCATAATGGGCTGTGCTTTATAGTTTTTTCAGGGTTGGCAGCACTAAGTGGTAACAAAAATAACGATAAAAAATCCCACCAAACGCGAGCCACGTGCTGCTATCAGTTTCCTACTCGCGGAAGGAATAACACCTGCAGAATTTTTTTTCAGGAATCAAAACTGTTTACGGCGAAAGTACTACAAAAGAGTGCGTTTAAGTGGTGTAGGGAGATTAGTGGAGACAGAACAAATGTTTAAGAACAGAAGAATAGAAGAGATATCATTTTGACAGATGATATGGTGCAAAAATCGAGGAAACTATCCATGAAGTCCGCCCATTGACGGTGGATGAAATTTCTACGATATTTCTACAACTTTCCAGAACGTTCTTATACGAGAGACTCATAGAATCACTAAGATATCAAAAATTGTGCGCAAAATGGGTCTCAATTCATCTAACTGAAAAGCACAAGAAAAATTGGATCAATAGATTTTCAACAAGAAAAATTGGATTTTCTGAGCTCTATTGTGACTGAAAATGAGACGTGGGCGGCACAGTACACGTCTGAGACAAAAAGATAACCGTCACAGAAAAAATTATAAACGCCACGCCAAAAAAAAATACAAACCACAATTTTGGAAACACAAAGTTGAGATCTCTGTGTTTTGGGTCCGAAAACACATCAATTTGGTCGAATTTCTGCCTCGGGGGAAACGATCAATGTACAACGATACTGTGACTCCAAAAAAAACCACAAAATCAGAATTCATGACAAAAGGAGGGGAGTGCTAATGAGAGGAGTGTGCTTGTTGTATGACAACGCCCGTCCTCAGACAGCCTATGCCACTAAGGGGCTCTTGGACTCATTTACACGAGATGTTTTGAACCACCTGACTTGGCGCCAGATTGTGGTATGCTCCTGAATGGATGCATTTAAATTAAAAAAAGAAATGGGTGAAATTAAACATTCATGGCTGAAATTAAATTTTCAAGCGCTGGCGGGCGCTGGAGGTGCTGGCGTTAGTTTTTCGAGGGCATAAAGAAGCTCGTATCACGGCTCACAACATACTTTGAAAGGGATGGTGATTATGTGGAAAAGTGTATCAACAATATCCTATTATTATTTTCAAGTATGTATGTTTACTTTTTCTAAAAAAAATAGTACACTTTCTGAATGTGCATTAATTTATCAATCCATAAAGAGCCAGTATCGTCAGCCGTTTCCTATGGTTCAGTTATCGCTTTTATTTATGTGATTTGTTTAGCGATCACTACTCTCTCTCTCTCTCTCTCTCTCTCTCTCTCTGCAAAATAAACTTGCCATACCTTGCAACTGATTACTTAAAACTAGTTCGATTGGTAACTTTGAAAAAGGACAGTAATTCTAAATAACTTAACTATTAGTGTGAGATTGTGATTACAATGGAATTACGCCTTTCGAGAAATTTTTTATTCATAATACCATTACGAATAATATATTTAGAGATCCCAGTCCCTTTGTCGTGACTAAGGAGGCCACTGCGAGGTTTTACAGTCCTACATACTGCAGTTTTCTCTACCCAAGAAGGAATTAAGGATTTTTTTTTGCGAAATGTTCCTTGCAATATCGAAAATATCACTAATGATACGTCATTAGTAACACCGTTTCATTAAAAATAGGACCATGGTTCAATCTACATTCATATGTATCTCACAGCCACTAACAATGTTAGGTAGTTTTAACTGTAAATATTTAAGTAGTAATCGAAGCAGATGCTTTCTAAATTTAAAAAAACCTTACCTCTTTTAAGCCCCGCACAGTTTAATCCTCAGCATGTTATATTTAAAAAAAAATGCTATACTCAGTGGAATATATTACACATGATTTTACTAATTCATACACACAGCATGACACAGTACACAATTTCTTGTTCCCGAGATGAATCACCAAAAGAATGCACTATGTATCACATTAAAACTAACACAACAGCACTGATACACAACATAACTTCACTTTTTTCGATTATTATTCGTCGTTCGGTTCGATTTCGCATTAATTATCGGTTAAACTCGTCACAGATAAAGTTTTCGAAGATAATAACGTACGAAACAGCAACACCACATAGCACCCAGTCTGTGACTGCGCGACTGACACAGAAATATAACCTAACAAATTCAAGACGCCTAACCGCATGTACGCGAGAAACAAACTGTTGCTCTTCTAAACTCGGTCAGGTTGTCGTCTCAATTACTATAAACAAGTCTAAAAACTTTACGTTAGAGTTATTGTAATATACCAATTTACGGTTAGTGCCTACATTTTGATTTTGTTATTAAAATAATTGTGCATGTTTAAAATTTAGTTCGGTTCGTCAAAACATAGTTTGTTTTTATAAAAGTCACGAACTTAGAGTTCACCAGGCACTACTTACAATGCACCTTGTGCTAGCAGCGTACGTGAAGTTAGCGTCATATCGCGCTTGCATTGCAGCTACAGAAAGCGTGTCTACCTTCAAGTCGGTTTTAGAGGGGTACAAATAGGTACCTGCGCGACCAGTTTTTTTGTCAAGTTTTTTTAACAAAAACTTAACAGTGATTCTTTTGTACAATAATGAGGTTGGCAGCTGATAAAAATATTATTATGTTCTATTTATTGTTCGAAAGTTAACACAATTCTTTTGAATTATTAACAAAGAAACTTTTATAGTGAAAACTGTGAACCTGATTATCACTACATAACACTACACATACATACATACATCACTACATTATACTAATTAAAAAAAAAATGGCATTTAAAAAGCAAAAAGTAACATTACCTCATTCATTCTTGAAATAATGTTGTCTTGACGGATATTTTATGACGTCTTGAGGAGTACATCGATACTGTTTTGCACTTTATCGTTTAATGCCTTAATTCCCAAAGTGGTCCAGGTGGACCCCCAGGGGTCCACGGGAGACTCGACGGGGGTCTACGTTGGCGTACGCAAATGTCCATAGTTAGATCTAATATTCACATTTTTTGTCGAGATTTGGGAATATGGTAGAAATGTAGCTGCAGGGGGTCCACCGGAACCAGCATAATTTTGAAAGTGGTCTATGAGAAAGAAATGTATGGGAACCTCTGGTTTCATTTATAAGTTTACATTTAAATTCCTAAATTGGTTTATGTTTAAAGAACAAACAATTCACGTAAGTTATAAATATTTCTATATATCTTTATGTCATTGTTGTTCGTCATAGTTCACATTCACAATACTAGGCTGTGGCCCTCGAGAAACTTTTCCTCTGCTCAATTTAAGTGCTGTTTTATCACCCAATAGATAACTCCGTGGTTTTATTGTGCGGATATCCAGGACAAAGGTTCGTTAGTTATACAATCAGCAAACTACTAGAGGCTATTGGCTTATTATCAAGAAGATATCTGAAGACATAAAAAACATACAACTTGTCTTAGATATTCAACTAATTTGGTACATACAAAAAAAATCTACTTATCGCTCATCCAATAGAACAATGACTTAATTACATTTTTGCAATTTATCAGAAGAAGCGTTTCAGTTTAAAATTGGATTATACCCATTTAGTTATCAATTATCATGACTATTCATATTTTCATATTCATATCATGAAATTTCATATCATAATAGATTATTATTAATAATTTGAGCATTCTCGAAAAAAATCCATATTAAACAACAAATCATCCAAATTAAAAACAAAATAAAATTTTTACTTTTCTGCAATTACGTCATTATTCTATTGGATGAGCGATATATGAAATACTTATTGGAAGTGGGTGAGCGATATGTCGCGTGTAAACCCATGGCGTGCTGAAAACAGCAGATATTTCGTTCCCAATTGAGGGAACGAAATATCTGACAATTTCATAATCACTGACACCGTTCACCATCCACCTCCATACATCTTTCCATACACTCATCGATTAAAGGTGCTACGAATTTGTCCTTTTTGGAACAATACGTTTCAAAAAGGCCAAATTCGTAGTCTTATACATCTTTGCGTAATGTTACATATTTGACTGATGATCATATTACAACCAAACCGTTCCATTGTTACATTTTCTTATTATCCAAAACAATTACACTATTGTTACACAAAATAATCTGTTATATAATATTATATTGTATCATCGTAATCCTTAGAATCCCACAACTGGACTCGGCTTTCCACCTTAAAAATGAAGGCTTTGGCCAGGCCGGATTTTCTTATAGGCTAACTAGGCTTCAGCCTACGGCCTCAAAATCAAGAGGGGCCTATGTTTATTTATTTATTTATTCTCATTGTACACAAACAGGTAAATACATTTGTAAATAGAGAAAACAGATGTACAAAGGCGAACTTAACTCAAAAATGGAGTTTTCTTCCAGCAAATCTTAGAGTGCAAAAGTATGTTCAAATTGTTAGCAAAATTAAAATTACACTATTCGAAAAACATTGAACACTAAAACACTGGAGTGAAAATAAGGAAAAATTCAACGCGTATGACTAATAAAAACAAACATAAAAATGTAATTTACAAATGTAAAAATGAGAGGTGAAAGGGCCTCATAAGCGCCTAGGGCCTCTTTTCATCTAAATCCGGCACAGGCTTTGGCATAATGTCCACGTTTGGCACGGGGATCGCAGTGGATTTGACGCTTGATTAATTGATTGATTCGGCGGCAGTGAGCCTGCTTTTTGTGCCAATGAATGCCCGGGTTCGAATCCTGACAGGGATAAACTTTATTTAATGAGCATAAATGTTAGTATCTGAATAATGGACGTATTTATCTATTTATATATTTTATTTATCGATATAAGAATGTATATCGTTGTCTAGTGCTCAAGACACGGAATCCTAGTTTGGGACTAGATTAATGTGTGTGAAACATATATAACTATTATTATAACTATAACTATTATTATTATTTTGATCGAGTAACAGGATTAAGCTGTTCCCCGGTATCCTAGTACATCTGTCAACTTCCACAGCAAGAACGGGAAGAGATAGATGGTATACAATTATATATTACTTACATAAGATTGGTAGGTACGTCTTTCTCTCATTCCGAAGCCAACACAAAGATTAATGGAAGGCGCCAATAAAAACGGCAATGGAACGCAAAACGATACCTCATATTCACGTCGCGTGTACCACGTGATCGCTCTTCCAAGTCTTTCAGAAGTCAGAGCGACCATTTTTCGAATTGAATTCTGTGATTTATTGTATTAGAAAAGGTTTAATATGAGCTGTTAGATGAAACTGAATTTGGATCGCTTATGATGACATTTCTCCATATAGGGTTAAGTGGTTTAAGAGATATGAGGGTGCAAAGTGCCTATAAACTTTCTACGGGATCTGATATTATTGCTGAATATTGTCATAAGCGATTTTGCGATGTTTTAGTCTTAGTAAGTGCATTGGTGGTGTAATGGTACCAGAATGCGATCAAAAGATCGTTGGTTCGATACCGGTCCCGTACCACTGACTTGTTTCTAATTCATCTACAGTCTCCATTGTAGACACCAATGTACTTAATGGAGGAGGAAAACTTCATGAGGAAACCTGCATATGTGAATTCTACCAGTATGGTAGACTACGGGCTAATCCCCCTCCTGATCAGGGGAGGTTAGTGACCCTGTAGTTGGGACGAATATAGACTGTGGAAGATGGATAATGGAAGTATTAATCAGTATACAAGTATATAGTATCAATCAGTATATAGTATGTATCTAAGTACATGGGTTTTTCAATCTTCAATAAGTCCTATATTTTAGAATAAATTAAATAATGATACTGCGATGACATACTTCGCTACAGTACCACGCCTCCTCAACAGATGGCGCAAATCTTTGATGCCAATTTTATTATAGAAGTCTGAATCACGGTGATAAAGTTTGATGGCTACTTAGCGTATATACAAAGTCCCGACATCAACGGTCGGGGCCAAAGCAGGCCCCGACAGACTTAACACCAGTCTGGCCGGACGCTCTTCTCTCTTCCGGTACTGCCACTCCTGCCACACTTCGACCTATAGCTGGAGCCATCATCAATATTACCGTTGATCATCCTATTCCTGTATCCGTTCGCAGGAATCTTCCATCTTTCACTTACTTTCAAATAAAGCTCGCTCGTTCCTTTTACATAAAACATCTTGTCAGTTCAATAAATAAAGTATAAAGGAATTCTAAATCTACCTAAAAAAAATACCATTGTTCATTCTTCCCGCTACAGATACTTATTGTATGTAAACAAAAACATCGTCCCGTACAATGATATCTTAACTTTATAATATTATAAATGCGAATGTGAGTTTGTTTGTTACGCTTAACTATTTAACCGATTATCATGAAATTTTGTACACACATTGTCAGTGGTACAGAAAAAGGACATACGGTACCTTTTATCCTGAAAAAAATATCGTTCCCAAGGGGTAGAAAATATTGTATTTTCAACGGTCTTTGACATGTATTTAAGGACTTCAACGAGCGAAACCGCGGAAAAAACTAGTTATACTGTGTAGATATATTACGTCCATGTTAGGTACATGGCGTGCGACATTTGATCATATACTCGTATATCTACAAAAGTACATTAAATTCAAGCAGATCGCGCTACACTGATGACTATGGGAGAAGATACAAAACCTATGAGAGTAAAAAGGACAGCTATCTATCCTACCTCAGAAATAAAAGTGAAAGAAAAAATGTACGAAGAACCATCTGCCTCTAATTGCTATGGAAAAAGTACTCAGTGCCCAGTGATCTCTATTTTACCAGAACGAGATTGTAATAATGTTAATATTTTTAAAAATAAACTTTTAAGTTATATTACTGGCAATATTTGATCAGGGAGTGTTATAATGTACTAGTTCTTGCCCGTGGCTTTGTCCGCGTGAATGTCAGTTATCCGCTACATGGGAAATCCCGATACAATCATAGATTTATATATAAAGCCAATACTCAGTTTTACTTGACCTCTCGTACATTAACGGCGGCTACTAAAACAGGGATCAAGCTGTATCTTCAATTCTACTGAACTGATTTTGATGAAATATGCCGTAATATTTAAGTCGGAATAGTACCTTTGAGACTATAATAGTTTAACCAAAATCTACCCGCTGGTTTTTGCATGAAGCCTGAACAAACAAACAAACAAACATCGACGGATTTTGTTTCAGAAGCCCTTGATTAGTCGATCTGAGCAGTTTGTTTTTAAATATCTTTGATTTTTGAAAATTTGACATTTTACAACTTTATAATATAAATAGTATTAATTAATATTATTGTAAAGTATTTGCATATTACTGTATGGGGATGGTACCATAATAAATAACAGTTTAAGAGCGCAACATGTGTACGGTCCACCGACGAGCCGTCGTCACAGCATGGCGATTTATTCGTTGTTGATATGTATTTGTAACGTAATATTTTCGCGTGAGAAATAAATTTAAAAAACACTGATTGCGGATGAGTTACTTTTGTTTTGGCACAGATATGAATTTATGTAACTTGATAAAAGAACAATCGATTTGAAGAGTAGGTAACAGCTGAAATGAAACGAGTAATGTGTAAAAATGTTTATTATATAAAATTACAAAATTGTATCAAAAAAGTTACCAGAAACAATATTAAGTAACATCTGAAACTATCCAGAATTGCTATCCATTTTTTTAATGATTTTTTTTTAGTTGTAAAAAGAAATCTATTGGGCAAAAGAAAATTGATAAATTATCGATTATAAAGAAATCTAATAACCTTTTCATGAAATACTGAAACCCTTACTTTTTTCTATTTTTTTTTGTTTATTTAAATCTTGTTGGGCTGAAATGAAACATTTTTAAATTTGCCTTCAGTTTCATTCCTCACTTTTGTATATTGGGTGAGCCGATGAGATGCGATTCCCGCACTCGGGCGCAAGGGCGAAGGCGGCCTGTGCGGTGCGCCGCACAGTTTTCAGTGAGTGCAATGACGGTTTTCCGCTACATGGTAAATCCCGAAACAATCATCTATACATGCGTACACACACGCCAATATCCCATAAGGGTAGGCAGAGACCATTGTACATACTACATACATATATATATATATACATACATACAGTCACGCCTGTTTCCCATTGGGGTAGGCAGAAACCACTTACTTCCACCTGCTACGATCATTTGGTGTAGCAAAGTGGCTGTCCGCAGCCCACATTTCGCTTCCGCGGGTATTGAGACGTGTCGGGTGGCGAACCACTACGCCGCCATCTTACAAGGTTCAAAAGTACTAAAGTTCCTCATTGCATTCCCAGAGCGTAATGGAGAGGAAAGGAAATAGAATGAGGTGGGAAAGGTGTATTGAGAAAGGAATATAGAATTTAGGTGAAGGACTGTAGGATATAGGATACTACTATCTCGGAAGGAGAAGGAAGAGACAGTAGTAGCTCGAGAGGCCGGGGTCGCTTACCCGTATACTTAAGTCTATTTGCCGGACAGGCTAAACGACTAAGTAATCCCTGACAATCATCTATCTATATTCTATACTATGATAAAACTGTTAAATGTGGTCTATGGCTTTTTTATTAATCTATGATTGTTTCGAGATTTCCCACTTAGCGGAAAACGACATTCACGCGGGCGGGCCCCGGGCAACAGCTAGTTTTATATAATATCATTGGTTCCTTAAAACATAGCACAGGTTTCTTACACAGGCTACTTTTCGCTACGTAATTCCGGCACGGCTCGACAGATGGCATTAGTGCGCGAAAATAAGTATTAGGACGATTTTCCACTCTGCAACACATTCCACAGGATTATAAGCTTTGTAAATTACAACCATCCACCTACACACGTCTTCTTGGAGTTATCAGTTCGGACTTTTATAGTCGGCGTAGGAAGGTGTAAGTAGGAACTCACTCTACTCCACATTACTTGATCTTCAATATCCTCAATACAGACGATCTTGGCTCGCGATATCCACATACAAACTATCTCATCATCACTTGATGATCCACTTACTTGATCACATCACTTCATGTCCACTGTTGGACATAGGCCTCCCGGAGAAATTTGCCATAATCTCCACGCTTATCAAGCGTCTTAGAGATCGCAGTTAGATTTAGATTGAATAACAGGATAATGCGGTTGCCCATTATCCTGGCGCCTCCCTCAGTTGTTTCTCACAGCACCCATGGGAAGACATAGAATGATGGTATTATTATTCCGATGACACACAGAGTTTGATATCAGTAGCTGGGTAAAACCTGCAGCTTAACCCGTATTATGATCATAATGATGACAATAAATTATGACATATGCACGTCTTTGGAATTATAATACCTCTGAACCAAATCCAATACAATTGGTAAAGTGATTTTTAGTGGTACCCCAAAAAATTATTGGTCAAATCGGTCTTGTGCAAGAGCGGCAGAGAGATGGATACGATACAGGGAATCACATGTCGAAGACGCAGGTATTAGCTAGTTCTAAACTGAACATCTCTATTTTGTCAGAAAAGAACCTAGTCCGATAAGTAGTGATCAGATTTCGCAAGGCTTACGAAACTTGCAGTACGTGTAAGATTGGATACGCAAGAACAATTCCAATACTAGCCTGCTTTATTGGTGCAAGAAAAGACTGGGTGAGTCTCGTGTCGGTCTTGCTTAGGCAACACTACCAAGATCTGAATTACTGGTGTAAGACCAAGACTAGGCGAGTCTCGCGACCATAGATAATACACTTACTCGTATATTACTGTATAATCGCGTCGGTCTTGCATAGACAACACAGGTCATTTTGACGTAATCGCGTAAGAAACTTCGAGTCATAAAGTTTTTCCAGTTATAATAATTTTTATAATAGTGTATATAAATTTGAATGGAGAAATGTATAAACAAAGTGTACGTCGGGGTGAAAATATACATTTTGTGTGGCGTTACGTAAATTACGGTCGAATTTAACCCTTGGGAGAGGCTTTGTTTTCATTACATAAGCGGCGCGGACCAAATTAATACACTCTTCTTTTTCTCTCGTGTACCTATCTATACGTGACTTCTTCTCAGTCGGTGTCTTCGTTCTTGAAGGTCGTGTCCAGCTGAAGTACTTTTTTTGACCCGATGCACTCTGCCCTTCCATGTACTCTTATCCCCGGCAGTCTCCATAGCTTCAGCTATCGGCAGGTCGGTGAGTTTTTTTACGAGTCCTAGGTCTGCCCAGTGGGCAGGTAAGTGACCGCGTGGTTTTTTCCTGTCTACCTGACCCACTACTGTTAACTTCTCCAGGTGTTTAAGATTTCTACGAGGAACGTATCTGAAGTAGTTGAGTATACGTTGGAAGCAGATAGAGGACAGCGTTGTGGTGTACCTGGCTTTGGTGGGTTTTAACATGGAGCGACGGCTGTCTCACCCCCATAATCTTAATTACAGGCCCAAACGTCTGAGGCTGGTTTGTTGATCAGTGAGGTGCGCCGCTAGCAGATGAGGTTGATTTGGGTTGGTTGACTAGATCTCAAACTCTTAACATAATCAAAACTTTACATCGAATTTCTTTTTGGAATGTTTCATTACTGTTTACTAACTGAAGGCAAAAATATAATTTTTAGATGTTTATTCCATATCATACCAAAAGGACTGAACAAATTATAATGGGATTTTAACTAATATATAACATACAATCATGCGGAGGACATCATTTTGTTTTTTGTAAAACGGAATGTCTGTATTATTTATGCTAGTCAATGTTATAGTCGATACATGAGTTTGAAAAACCCAGAGCCACGAAACCGAGTTTCGAACTCACAGTGGTGGTAATTCTGCGGTAACAGAACTTAAACTAAATTTAGTCTCTTCCTATCTTTTCCTAATGTCAAATGCCAAAACGAGATAACTTCAATTTTGGCTATCAGTTTCATTTAGACACGTCAAAATTTAAAGATTAAGACGCGGTCTCGGAACATACGGACTAAAGATACGCAAAAACGCAACATTTTTTTGAACCGTTTAACAGAAATTTAGGTCGATCGGTACACGCTATAAATGTTTTAAAACTAGAAAATATAGTGAGAGACTTAATTTAGTTAAGTTCTATTACAGCAGAATTAGCACCATTATCGGTTCTATTTTCCGCTAATTCACAGCATGTCGTCGCAATAATGCTAGGTGAAATATTAAATAATCCGAAATTTCGTTAATATGTGAGCTACCTTATAACCAAAGTATCAATCACAGGATTCTTTGAACCCCTGGGGGGCATTTATCAAAGACTGTAGTCTGTGTGGGATTTACCATGTAAATATACATAGAAGAATGACCCCCAGAGCAGCGACTATTGGGTAATTAATTGTAAAATGTTGATAATATAAAGAAGTTAGCATAACTAAGTCATACTGGATTTACGGATTATTAAAAAAAAGATATAAATAATAGTTTACCTCAGAAATATATACAAATAACTTTTCATTAAAATGCCATAATAATTTTAACAGAGAATCATCTTCCTAGTGTGTAAATAATCATAAAAAATACAATAATTTTATTTTTCACTCATCATTATCCCCACTGCAGGGGCACGGACCTCCCCTGATCAGGAGGGGTATTAGGCCGTAGTCTACCGCGCTGGCCTAGTGCTGATTGGTAGAGTTCTCACACCCATGAGGATATGTCAGTTTTCTCACGAAGTTTTTCCTTCTCCGTTTGAATGCATTGGTGTCTACAATGTAGACCGTACATGAATTAGAAATAACTCAGTGGTACAGGACCAGGATTGAACCCACGACCTTTTTGATAAGAAAGTCGTGTCTGGCACCATTTGATCATCAGTGTATTTTCCAATATGCAAATATAATGTTTAACGTGTAAAACTATATGTATGTACAAGTATATGGATATAAAATATTAAATAAATAAAGCGACCTTAATTTAAATGCATCTGTTATTGGTGTTTGTATTTCTAGCTAATCGACTTGAAGATAAGGAATCGTTCGGCCAGTGAGTCCGGTTTTAGGGCAAAATATCCGGCGCAATACAGCGCCGAGTACGGCTATTGTATTTTAGGGCCTGGCATCATTGTCACTGTGGATTTTATTGACATATTCAGGTGCTTCGGGATCCACTGTGGATCACAAGCCGATACCTCGATATTTCAGTCTTCAAATACCTTTCCAGGGTGGTGGGATTTTAGGTTTAACTCTCCCTGCACCATAGCACCATAGTGCTAACGGCGACTTGTCAATGAATTACAAATACCAGCGATATTTTATAACGAAAGGACATATCTTACAGTTCTTGTAAAGCAGATAAAAAATATAGACCAAAGCACTTTTATATGCTGATTCTAAATATGTATATATCTTACTTTCTGAAAAAAAAATTGTTAATTGCGTCCTTTTTTCTAATGACATTACAGCCGTAACCTAGCCCGAGATACCCCAGTTTCCCAAAATGATTTCTATAATATTTATTGCAAATAACAGACTCATTACAAGGTAAGTACAGTCATCTTACAATATTGTATAAAATACAAATATAATAGAAAGAAAATTGAAATATAACATTAAAACAAATTTCCTCCGATCTTAATTCTTTCAATTTCCGTACGCAAAATGCAGTTTACAACAGTGAATAATGCGGGTAGAATCGCACCTTTTCTTAAGCGAATACTGTTGATGCTCTTGCGCATAGTTGTGAAGAAGCAATCTACCCGCGCTTCCGTAAAAGTTATAAATGCTCTGCATTAGCGAGAAAGCTAACATCATCTTGAACGCGAAGGAAGCTGTAAGAGTTTTGCATGAAGAATTACCCACAGGCTATGTATATGCGTAGAGTGGAGTGAAATATGACCTATATTTTAATATCATCTGCGCTGTGTGACGCCGGCATAAGAATAGCGTCACACCAACTGTTCCTGTAGATCCTTAGTTCCCAAAGTGGTCCAGGTGGATCCCCAGGGGTCCACGGGAGACTCGACGGGGGTCTACG
>WUAW01002956.1:35142-49564 GCA_017165845.1 Thaumetopoea pityocampa | reverse complement strand
GCCTATTGAGTTATCAGCTGATTCAAATAAAATCTGCTATCTTGTCTCTTAGCCAAATTTAAACTACCTCCCGACGGTGTTTAATTTTGACAGCTATTTACTCATTATTTAGCGACCTCTTTACGCTAAATCGCGTTTCTAGTAAGTAATATTTTTTCTAATCTGTTGCTAAGCAATTGACTAAAAATTAAGAGGAGTTTACAAGTAAGGCTGTTAGTGTATAGCATATACTTAACATTTATTATGTGGCGACAGCGTAATAATAGCGTCACTCAATCTCTCTCTGTGGATACTGCGAGAACCAGCTGAGGGATGTGCCAGGATAATGAGCAGCAGCGTTATCATGTTATTCAATCAAAATCTACTGCGATCTCCAAGACGCTTGCCATGTGTGGAGATTATGGCAAATCCCTTCTCTTTAAGGGGAGGCCTGTGTCCAGCAGTGGATTTCCAAGAGCTGGTGATGATGATGATGACGAAAATATTTTAATAATACTCACTAATACACTATATTCTCCTGTACTCCTAGACTTGTACAGCTCCAGGGAAAATACGGCACCATACTCTGGTAAGCCTTGGTCGTTCTTCACACCGGCTACTTCCATGAGCGCTCCAAGGTTGAAGTCATGGCTGGAGAACAGACGGAGGCGTTTCTCCACTGTTTGTCCTGACATGATTGTTTCAGATGCTTCTATGAACTGGCTTAGAAGAACTCCTGAAAGAAAATTATTTTTTTAGGATTTTTTTTAAGGACCGTAATCCTTACTAATATCCTAACTTTACATATATTATAAATGCCAATGTGAGTTTGTTTGTTTGTTACGCAGAAGCGTAAAAACGTCTTAACTACTTAGCCGATCATATTGAAATGTTGTACACCCATTCTCAGGAGTACAGAGGAGGGCATAGAATACTTTTTATCCCGAAAAAAGCAGTTCCCGAGGATTAGTTTTATATGGTCATCTGACATCAACATGAACGAAACCGCTTGTAAAAGCTAGTAAAACAATATATCATTTTCAATCTAATTCTGTTTAAAATTTCAGTTTCAACTGACTACAATTTTTGAATCCTTTTTTATTGTTTTTATTCTGCATAAAAAGCCTAAGGCTGTATGCAAATGGCGTATTTTTAACGTTTCGACAGCGCGCAATTGACGCTCTGTTAGGACGTCCCCGATTCAAGAGTTTTTTTTTAAATCTACTTAAACATGTTGAAAGACAAGTTTTTTAAATCACCATAAACTTTACGATTTACACACTTCGGTAGTCTCAGCTTCGATATTATCGCGGATGTTGTTCTGAAACGTACCGGGCTACCACTTGATCGCTACTGACTTGGCCGCGGGGTGCGAACAATTTTATATGAATTGAGGTGGCAGAGTCAGCGGTATGTCGCGTACTACCCGCATATATATAGGGTATAACAGCTCGTTAAATGCGCTTTAAACCTTTGCACACATTCAAAAATTTAGTAACGCCCTAAACGCGCATTTGTATCGATACAAATGCCCAAATACGCCGCCGATACAGACGCGCTGTATTCGCACGTGGTCATAAAGAAACCTCAGTCTATTCACCAGACCCCGCAACACTAGTAAAATGTCGTCGGTCGATTCAACAGTGCTTACGTTTGTTTTTTCGAAATGAGTCATGCTGTTGGCCGCGAGGCCTTTACAGCGTCACCGGACAAGATGGCGCGCGCGAAGTGCAGTCCAGCCTAGATATAACAGCTATAAAGGGGGGCGACTAGCACGAGGGCACCTCCAGGGAGTCTCGAGCCTCGGCTTGGGCGCTCGCCGGAGGGGGGTCCGTTGGAGCTATGGGCCTCGGTGTAAGACTGCACCTAAAAGAGGCGGAATGTGGGGTAGGACGAGAATTTTTTCCGCCTCGCCGGCGGGATCGGTTCCTAGAGGTCTGGGTCGTAGTGTTTCGGCTCGTGCCGAGAAGCGAGAAGACGATGGGATCGTGCAGGTCGTGACGGGGCGGCGATGAAGCGGAATCACATCGGGATCCGGTTCGTAGGCAGCAGCCGCCATCACTAGCAACTTTGGATGCTCAGAAGACCGCTCGAGGTACCTTTGGATACATGGCGGAAGTACTCGGAGTTGGAGGTCGGAGTGGAATATTATGCTGGTTTTATCACTGGTTTGAAAAAAAAAGGAAAAATAAGCGACTCTATTTGATAGACCCATTCATGAGTGAAAAATTGTGTGGTCATTTTAATTGAACTTTTAAAAGATTGATCAATCATAAATGAGTTCCGCGCGGACTTAATATCTATGGGTGTCTCTTTTTGGTATCTCTTGTGAGCAATGGAGACTGATTTGATATGTGAATTTGTGATGAGTGACTGCTGTGTCAGTCAAATATTATTTTTTCCACTCAACAGTTATCAAAGAACAATGATAATAAAATTATTTAGTGATTCCCTTTTTTTTAAAAATAATTATCGAGTATCAACTACAACTTACCACCACCAATCTTTTTCATTTCGCCAGTCCTGAAGTATAGCATGTATGCGAGTTTGGCGGCCTCGCTCAGCTTCGGGAGCAGGGGTTTCGCCCACTCTGGGATGTCCAGTCCCAGGCCCACCTGCAAAACGTCATTAATTTGGAACTCATAACACTTTTTTATTTTACATTATTGTTATTAGACGACTGATTTGTACAGTGGCAGTGACCGTGCTTTCTATGCCAATGAGTACCAGGTTCGAATCCTGACAGGAGCAAATTTTGTGTGATGAGCACAAATGTTTTTATCCGAGTCTTGGATGTGTTTATCTATTTATGTATTGTATTTTATCTATATAAGTATGTATATCGTTGTCTAGTACTCAAGATACAGGCAATCCTAGTTTGGGACTAGATCAACGTGTGTGAAAGTGACCAGAATATTATTGTTGTTATTTGTAAGCAACCTCTTATGAAAACAAAAAATAATTTTGGCTCGCGTGAAGATTTGCTACGTGGCATCAGCATAATAATGGCGTGATAGAGTGACGCTATTATTATGCCAATGCACGTAGCAAATCTTCACGTGGGGCCTGTGACAACATGGGATGTATTTATTAACCTGCGGCATTATCCTGAGGTACATTGGGGGTAAGAATTGAATTGGTGGTGTAATGGCTATAGATGACTCACGATTAGGTCGTGGGTTCAATTACTATTAGTTACCCGTACTATTAGTTATTAATAAACAATAATTAAATACTAATTCATGTACGGTCTACATTGTAGACACCAAAAAGAAAGCTTTGCGAGGAAATCTGCATGACCGCAGTGGTCTGTGAAGTCTACCAATCCGCACTAGGTCAGTGTGGTAGACTACGGCCTAATCCCCCTCCTGATCAGGGGAGGTCCGTGCTCTTGTAGTAGGGACGAATATGCACTGAGGACAGATGATGATTGTTCTGTGATTCAACTAACATCTGCTGTAACTACCGAGACGCTTGCCAAGAATGGAATTATAAGCAATATCCCTTTGAATTCTAAGCAACGGGCTCCCACCAGCTACTGATGATGACTCATAACTCACCATACTTCTGAAGAGATCAAACAGCGTTTCAAAAAGCACCGGGTCTTCGGTGAAGTTACGTCCAGTATGTTTCTTCAAGATCGGCATGAGGTCCAGGTAGGGGGCGAACTCCTTGTCCAGTGCATCCACTTTGGCTTCCTTCATCATCTGCATGAACCTCTCACAGTTTGAGTAGTATCGCAGCTGAAAAGATAAAGGTCTAATCGTGAAGAAAGCTTCTCACTTACTTCGCCACTAGTTACACTGCCACTTGCAGTCAAAGTTCGTAAATTTTTTCAGTGTGAAATCGCAGAATCATCTCAATAAATTCAGTGTTTATTATATTTATGTATTCATGTATTATATTTTGCTTTTACTGTATTAGTCTATTTCGCATACTACATATATTTTTGTATTTATGTATAATATATATCTATTAGTGTATTTTCATACTCAAGTGTTTCATACTCCCTTTATTTTACATCAGATACTTCATCTCATCATCATCCCCGGTCCATATCGTCCCCACTACAGAAGCACGGACCTCTCCTGAACAGGAGGGGGATTAGACCGTAGTCAAACCACGCTGGTCTAATGTGGGTTAGTAGACTTCACATACCCATGTGAGCATGCAGGTTTTTTCACGAAGTTTTCCTTTTCCGTTAAGTACACTGGTGTCTACAATGTAGACCGTACATGAATTACAAATAATAACTCAGTGGTACGGGACCGGGATCGAACCCACAACCCTTCGATCGTAAGTCGTGTCTAAAACCACTACACCACCAATGCACCCACACTTCATCTACCTAGGTTTAATATCCTTGGCTCGGTCTCGACCATTTCGATTTCGAACATTTTCTGGAAATTTCTAGAGAAAATAAAAAACTATTGGGACGATAGGAAACTTCTGCGAGCGGGGGTATATAAGGCTTCACGGCGCGCACAGCGGGGAGTAGTAGTTGAGTTGTTGTTTAGTAGAGAGTTCAAGAAGCGGAGAAGATAAAGTGAGTCAAATGTAAAGAAGTGAGAAGTGTGAGTGAGAATAAACGAGAAGACAGTGCTACGGGAAGGTTGTGCTCACGAAGGCGCCGCGTGTGAGTGTGCTGTTCATAAAGCGTAACTTTGTAACTTTGTACGTAAATAAATTTCAACTCTCTCTGCGTTATTGTTTTTCTTCCAATCCCCGTACTCACTTCTAGTAACAATATTATCGTAACGATTATTAGTTCAAGTTCACGATGATATTTCTGTTAACTGATCGAGACGACTTGCGAACTCTGATCTTAGATATAGCTGAGCAAAATTGATTTATAATTTGTTTGATGGTGTAATGAGTTGATGATGTAATGGTGCCAGAATGCGATCAAAAGATCGTTGGTTCGATCCCGGTCCCGTACCACTGAGTTATTTCTAATTCATCTACAGTCTCCATTGTAGACACCAATGTACCTAATGGAGAAGGAAAACTTCGTGAGGAAACCTGCATATATGAATTTTACCAACCCGCACTAGGCCGGTGTGGTAGACTACAGCCTAAACCCCTCCTGATCAGGGGAGATCTGTGCCTCAATAGTGGGGTCGAATATTGACTGGAGATGATAATGAATGCGAAATAGAGAGGTTAACGAATTCCATAATTTACTTACGTAATCTTCAGAGAGCGGAACAGCCGTGTAAGGCACAGGCTGCCATATTTTCCCCAGGCCGTCATCCCACTGCTGCTCGGGTTCAGGTGGGTAGACAGCAGCCATGGCCACCAGTATGGTCATCTTCGTCCTCTCCTTATCAGTACTACGCACAGAGATCTCGTTTCCGAGGTACAAGTTAGAGATGATGTTGTGGCCTTGCGACCCATACCTTTGACGGTAGTACTTGCCGATCTGATAGGCTCGCCGCTTACCGACCTGGAAATAAGCGGATGTTCGGTTACGTATCAACGGAAGGAATCGAACCCGTCTCCCGCGTGACAGGCGAGGATAGTGGCCACTATACTACTGAAGAATTGGGGTAGGCAGAGACCACTTCTTTCCACTTGTTACGATCAAAGTGCCTGTCTGTAACCCACTTTTCGCCCCCGCGGGAAACGAGACGTGTCGTGAATCAAAAAATTTATAGTCAATCGATAGTAATATATTTTTACCCGGAAAAAAATTGCTTTGAGACGGTTATTGGATAATTTAGTTTGGGAGTGATTAATTCTATAATTCTCGGAAACGGCTCTAACGATTTGTATAAAATTTTTTGTTTAGACAATGTTTTATTTCTCAAGTTTAACTAGATATTTTTTAACGCTATCTCTTAGAGTATTGAGGTACCAGCAATCTGAAATATTCATCTTATCTCTTCTCCTGTGAACGACGTCACGTAGTGCATTCTGGTGTTGGGTAGCAAATTTCAATATATTAACTACTCAACAATGAATAGCACTAATATGTAATTTAAATGACTGCATGGATAGCGCAGTGGTTTAAGTGTTCAATTCTCCACTGCGCTGTCGAGTGTTGTGGGTTCGATCCCCACACGGGACAACAACTTTGTGTAATCCACAAATTGTTGTTCCGAGTCTGGGTGTTCTGTGTTTCCGTTAATTCAATGTGCGTAAAGTCCCCGCGACACAGAATTAATCCTAATAAGGGAATTGTCTTTTTTATAAAACTAAAAAAAAAAGGATTTGCTTTCTTCATAACTAATATCAACCCGTCTACTGTCCAGAAGGCGCGGGTCTTCTCTCAGACATACAAGAGTTAGACGATGGTCTATCACGCTGCTCTGACGCAGGTCGGCAGACACCAAACGCCATATCTCACACGCATGCAAATTTCTTCTCGATGTTTTCCTTTACCATTTAAAGCGAGTGCTAATTAATTAAAATATGCACATAACTTTCAGAAGCCAGAAGTGCGTGCTTTGGATTGAACCCGATATCTAAAACTTAAGAGTGTTACAGCCATACCACTAATGAATAGGATATTACTGCTCCAGTTTGCGTTATTTACTCTATTTGTAAATGTAACATTAATTTCCAGTCTAGTCAGCCTCATATTTTAAGAATCTGATTATTTAAAAAACGGGAGTCCTTGTAACTACTTGTGTGTTAGTGTTTGTATACACAATGGTGCAGATTCTATTGTAACAGAACTTAACTAAATTTGGTCCCTCCCTATCTATTTCTAATGTCAGACGCCAAAACGAGATAGCAGACATTTATAACGAATACCGACCTACGTTCCTGTTAAGCGGTTCAAAAAAATGTTGCGTTTTTTGCGTATCTCTAGTCCGTATGTTCCGAAATCACATCTAAATCTTTTAATTTTGACGTTTCTAAACGGAACTGACAGCACCAAAATTGTAGTTATCTCGTTTTGGCGTTTGACATTAGAAAAAGATAGGGAGGGACCAAATTTGGTTCTGTTACAACAGAATCGAAAGCGAGTCGTGCTTCCTGTTCCCACTTTGATATTCTGTTTGTTTCACTTTGAAGTTCTGTTACGACAGAATCAGCACTAGTGACTAAAGCAGTTTGCGCTAGCTACCGCGCGCCTCGCACTCTCGCATCAGTCGCTTATAAGTAGCGGTAGAAGTTAGTTATACATACTCGTATTAAATTACATTTAATATGTGTAATATCTACCAATACAACAAAAAAAAATTGTTTATTTATTTATCTGTAAATATCCGTAAATTTCTATAAACGCGAAAACGTCTCTAGGTTGACTTGGCTGTATTTTTTTCCTGCAATTGACCTTGTACATCACATTACCGGGTCACGTTTACTGTAATACAATCGCATAGCGACAAGGAAAGATCTTCCGTGATGCATTCACGGAAGGTCTTTTCCACGTCAATGCCACAAACGATGTTATCGGCGAATGTAGCAATGTTTATATGATTCTGATAATACCATATTATAAAGCAAAATTGCACGGTTGCGCAATTTAAAAACCGAGTAAGTGCCTTCAATGAAATTTTACAGGAAAATCCAAAAACCGCTTTTGTACTGTTCTCCCTATCTGGTACGACTGTAAGAAAATGTTATATCTTGGTTTCTATTCGTTACAGAACTACGGGAGTCAGTGTATTCAATAGAGCTTTACTAGGTTAATCCAAAAATTCTTTAAAAATATTTTCGGAAAAAAATGTCCCTTACTGTGTTTTAAAATTGCCCAGCCGTATAGTCAAGAAATAAATATTATCTTTGTTTGTACTAAAAGATAGTCCAATGTACTCATACTGATAGGTGTGTATAAATATCATAAAAGATATTTGGTCTGTTTATTCTGCTCGCTTTCCTATTATTCACGCTCTATTTATTTATTTATTATTATTTATTGTACACAAAAATATAAATACATTTGTAAATAAAGAATAAAGATGTACAAAGGCGAGCTTAACTCAAAAATTGAGTTTTCTTCCAGCAAACCTTAGAGTGTAAAAAATTTGTGATTAGAAGGAGAATAGGGTCCAGTGTACTAGGTACAGAATCATACACAAACATACATATTTATATACATATATCGAAACACACTACTCAATAGGTACTGTCTAATTTTAATTATGTCTAATTTTAATTTTTTTTTCTTCAGAATGAAAAATGCTGTTTTCTGCCCATGGCCTTGGCAGCGTCACCAGATAAGATGGTTACAAGTCACATGACAAGATGGTGGGTGCTGAGCGCACTCCAGCTGGTACTAGCGCAAGGGCAACTCAAGAGGCTCGAGTCTCAACTTGGATAGAAGAGGTGGAAGAGGTGATTATTAGAGTTTTAGGTCTTAACATTGTAATAGCGGCGGAACGCGGCCTGGAATGGAAAAATCTTCACAGAGTCGGCGGGATCAGTGTCTGATCGTGGTCTGTCATTAAAATAATCATTATCTTAATGCTGGGAGCACTGAGCAGCGGGAAAGGCAAATGTCTCGACGCAATTCGACCCTATGGGATCTTTTGTAATGCCCCGGTCGTGATAGGTCTTAGTCTTCTTACAATGGTTATTTAACACGTTGAGCCCCACGCGAATTCTGATGGAGGCCTCGTTCAGGCCGCACGCGCCGCTAAGCGCTGGTGTACAGCAGTGCAAAGCGCACTACCGACATATTGAAATTTACTCGATACAGCCGCGTACATGCGACACAATATGGTACATCAATGGTCAGAAAATTGACTAAACGATTTGTTACATTTTATGTTGCCTGCGAACGACAACCGTCTTTATATTTACAGTGTTTCAATAAAATCCTTTAAAATGTCTCAACCCTGTACTGCCTAGCGTGTCCATAGGGACATTAAATTATGAGCTAAACAAAAACGTAATTACGGCTACCCTCAACATTTTTTAATATGGCAATTGTTGCTCATTGCTGTCAATAGATTCGGAGATTTCTCGGGTTCATATTCTATTTTTTCTATTCTCTTACCCTAATCCATGTAATTTATATACAAAAAATAAAAATGAAGAAAAAGTAATTCGAGCATTACTGGGTTAATGATATAATCCCGTAATAAATAACAATTAACTGAATAAATTTTCAGAAATTACTTAAAACTGTGTATTTTTTCTTAGTTTACGTGGCTCTCCATGTGTTAAATACAGCCAGCGTTAGGCTAGTTATTGCCTTAACAGTGAAGAGCGTATGTAGTCCTCTAGTCTTTGATACACCAGCCCTAGAAAATCCACTGGCCTTCCGGCCAAAGCATCATAACAGCACAGCAACTGTACCACAGTCTCTTCTGCCGTGTCACAGTACAGACATGCCGTGGTGTTGGAAAGTAATCATTGTCAACACAAATTTGTTTTGATGAAAATTTTGAAATCGCCTTCTACAAGTTTATTATCATTATCGCGACAGCGTCATCTATCGGCGGTTATGACAAACATGGATGGCGATGCTTTCATTCATTTTGAACATTGTTAAACCGCGATCAAGTTCTATTCTGATAAGCAAAATTGTCAAGAACTGTAAAAAAATCGCAGCGATTTAACACACTTTTAATAATTGTCATACCGTTCGTACACACGAACGGTATGAAAATTAACGTTAAGTAGGAACCATTTTTATATTTATGTTACTCTATCTAGTAGCTGTGTTCTTGTAAGCCGCCGGCTTAAGGATCGCGTCACTCCATTTCCCCTAGTGGATGCTGTGAGGACCAGTTAAGGGATGTACCAGGTTAATGACGACGGTCCAAGACGCCTGCCAAGCATCAAGATAATGGCATAACTCCCCAATTTAAAGAGGAAGCCCATGTCCGGCAGTCTCACGGACTGATGATGATATAATAACATTTTTTATGGCAAAATTAACATTCAACGGACATAAATTTGTTTCAATGATATGGCTAAGTGTTAGAACTAGTACTTACGTTAGTCAAACCTTCAGGACCTTCAATGTACGTGAGGTTCCTCAACAGCTCTTGCTGGTCCGACAACGACAGCTCGTCTGTATCGGGAGATCTCTCACCATGTCTGTTTAGCTGAGGAAAATTGAAAAATAGACGGTAGTTAGAACTCACTATTTTTATTCTTACATATTACTAGCTTTTGCGCGCGGCTCTGCCCGCGTGAACGTCGGTTTCCGCTACATGGGAATCTCGACATAATCACAGATTTACATAAAAAATCATAGAACCACTTTTACTTGACCTTTCGTACCTTAAATGTGGCTACTAAAACAGGGATCAAGCTGTATTTTCAATTATATTGAACCGATTTTGATTAAACATGCCGCAGTATTTAAATCGGAATAGTACCTTTAAGACCCTGGTCTTAAAGGTACTATTCCGACTTAAATACTTATCCTGATAAGCGGCAGTACTGCTGAACTGTTATTTCAATCAAAGTATACTGCAATCACTGTGACGCCTGCAAAGTGTGGACATTTTGGCAAATCCCACCTTTTTAAGGAGAAGGCCTATGTCCAACAGTGGACCACCGCGTGCTGATGAATATTAGAACCTCAGTGGTCGCGTACAGTGCGGTTTCAGAGGTATTACCTCCCGCGAACGCTCCGATTATGGAATGAGCTCCCTGCTGAGGTTTTCCCTTCGAAAGATTACAGTATGGGGTTCTTCAAGAGAGGTTAAATAATTTCTAAAGGGTCGTTAACGCGCGTGTAATACTCCTGATGTTTGGAGGCATCCATAGGCTGCGGTAACCGCTTACCATCAGGCGGGCCGTAAGTCTGATTGTCGTCATTGTGGTATAAAAAAAATCACATCGCTATAGGATAATAAGTTACACGTACAAAGGTGAAAACAAAGCTTATCTCCCACGCGTTAGAACTCTTTGAACGGCGTGATCATTCGCCACGAGTAGCGTAGACTATGTAAATATGAGGATAATATCGTATGTAATTACTCTAAATAGACTATGAAAACATTGTAATTAGATAATCTAATTGATGTATTGAGTCGAATGTTATTTCCGTTAAAGATAATTATTCATTTACTTGTATATAGCTTTAAGACGGATGTCAGAGTCAAGTGAACATAAATAACAGTGTTTAATAATATCGGTAGTAATTCTGATGTAACACATCCCAACTAAACTTGAACTCTCCATAACTTGTTCTAATAGTAGTAATCGCAAAAACGAGATAGCAAACATTTTTAGCGAGTACCGACCTACATTTCTACTCATTATCCTGGTATACCTCTCAGCTGGATCTCACAGCACCTACGGGAGAGATGGAGTGACGTGATTATTTTTCACAATTTTAATGCCATGGAAAAAATCCAGCAGAAAGCTGTTAACAGTCAGCACTCAGAGACTACTGTACCGCGAGTCGGAAGACGTTTTGTGGAGCATGTGAGATTATCAAAAATTCTGCAATGGGCTGCGCCAATAAGCGTCAGGAGCTCTGGGTACTTCTTATTCTTTCGAACACTCTTCGGAAAAACATTGAACTCTCTTCCCCTCAAGATGCTTACGACGGGATTAGCCAACCATGTCGCCATCATTTCCGTGTACCACTCCGGATGGACGCTGAGGGCTTCTGCCCATTACCTTTACGATCCCTTAATAGCAGCATATCCTGACTCAAATCGATATAATACCAGAGTGAGGAAATCGTGTATTATCGATTATAAATATTGTTAAATGTCAAATTTTCAAAAATCAAAGATATTTAAAAACGAACGAACTACTCAGACCAATTAATTAAGGGCTCCTGAAACCAGATCCGTTAATGTTTGTTTGTGTATTTATTTGTTTGTTTGTTCGGGCTTCACGCAACAACCAGAGGGTAGATTTTGGTTAAACTATTATAGTATTAAAGGTACTATTCCGACTTAAATACTGCGGCATGTTTCATGAAAATTGGTCTAGTAGGATTGAAGATACAGCTTGATACCTGTTTTAGTAGTCGCCGCTTAGGTACGAGAGGTCAAGTAAAAGTGGTTCATAGCCTTTTTATATAAATCTATGATTGTGTCGGGATTTCCCATGTAGCGATAAACCGAAATTCACGCGGGTGAAGCCACGGGCAAAAGCTAGTTACATTATAACTTTACATGGAAAGCCTTCCGAGCCATCCCTTCCATGGAAAATATGCCTTGCGAGCGCAAGTTATTCCATACAGTACTAATTCAACAAATATATTTTATAGCCAATAATTAATCCGTACCAATATTCCTCCTCAAATTCTATTCGTTTGTAAAAAAGTCCTATGCAAATAAATGTATATCTTAAAAGCGTGATTCAGTTTTGATATGAGCTCCAATCAACGCCCTCTGTTGCGAACAAATCGAGTTGATAGTGTGTACGTTTAAAAACTTACAACAATAGCAAACATCAGTTGCTCGTCTTTTGAGGTCTCGTGTTCTGGTAGCTTGGCGCAGTAGATGTTGAACAGCATCAGGAAATACGCCAGGGTAAGATACCGGTACATTTTCTGTAATGGCATTTAAATTCATTTACATATTAAGATGTGGGTAGTGTCATCATAATCATCATCATTATCATATCAGTTCACAGACGTCCACTACTGGATATAGACGCCACATCGAGCGACTATGAATCCTCTGCATGAACCGATTGTCCGCGATCTTCGTCAGGTCATCGGTCCACCTAGTCAGGGGTCAACCCGCACAACGCTTGGATGGAATGAAACAAACCGGAGTTTGGAGTCGCTATTCCAACACTTTAGAACCGTAGTTCCAAAAGTGGTCCAAGTGGACCACCAGGTGTCCACGGGAGACTCGACGGGGGTCTACGTTGGCGTACGCGCATTTCCATAGTTAGATCTAATCTTCACATTTTTTGTTGAGTTTTGGGAATATGGTAGAAATGTAGTTACAGGGGGTCCACCGGAACCAGCTAATTTTTGAAAGTGGGCTATGAGAAAAAAAAGTCTGGGAACCTCTGCTTTAGAACCACATCGTCCATCGGTTCTGCGAGCTATGTGCTCCGCCCATTGCCACTTCAGCTTTGCAATCCTTTGAGCTACGTCGGCGACTCTAGTTCCCCTACGGATTATCTCATTACGGATCTTAACTCGCAAGGAAATGTGATGCGTATCAAGGTAATATAAATTATAAATGAAATTATAATATAAATTATAATTGGGTATTATAAATGATAATTAATTATGAATGACACGTGCCAATATCGTGGAGCCTCTAGGAAGTGTGACCTGGACTTTAATGTATGGTATCGCGTGTTTTGCACAAAACTATTATAGTTAAGAGAGCACGTGTCTGATAAACTTGCTGATAAAAATTAACCTTTTTTAATCGATAAAATAGTAACTTAGTTTGTTATCAGTTTAGAACATTGACTGCTGGGTATGTTTCTCAGTAAAATCGATTTGGAAGTCTAATCAGACTCCGGACAATCGTTTTACTGGAGATGATACTTATCATTCCACAGAAAATGTCTCACTTTAGATAGAAATATACGGATTGTGGCGACCCACTTCACTAACAACAGATGGCTCAGCACTAAAGTAACGACATCAGAAGTCTGTATCACGCTCATGAAGTTTAATAGCGACTTAGGGTGTATACAACGTCCCGACATCTACTGTTGGGGCAGTGTCAGGTCCCGCAAGACAACACCCGTCTGGTCTGAAGATCTGTCCTTTTCCGATACTGCCACTCGTGCTACATTTTTACCCTATTGCTGGTGATGTAATCATCAACGTCATCATGGGTCATAATCCTTTCGCTATAGGATATACAGCCAAATCAGTTTCGAGACTTTTTGCGTTAGTATAAGGTCAGCACATAAATAAATAAATAATAATATTATAATATTCTGGACGCTTTCACACACATTGATCTAGTCCCAAACTAGGATTCCCTGTCTTGGGTATTAGACAATATGCATGATTATATGGATAAGTACAATAGATAAATACGTCCATGGTTCGGATACAAACATTTGTGCTTATCACACAAAATTTGTTCCTACCGGGATTCAAACCCAGGACTCGTGAACACATGGATCAGTCGTCAATACACATATAAATTAATAATGTTTATAATTAGTATCAATCACTAAATCATCAAGTGGACGCCTGTTCGGGAGCGTTGGGATTCTCATGTTTTGTCTTTCCTTTATTCTATAGGTCAGGGAGTACTTAGTCTTTTAGTCTGTCCGGCAAATAGACTTAAGTATACGGGTAAGCGACCCCGGCCCCCCGAGCTACTACTGTCTCTTCCTATTCCTTCCGAGATAGTAGTATCCTGTATCCTATAGTCCTTTTTCCAAATTCCATATTCCTTGTCCAATATAACTTTCCTACCTCATTCTCGATCCTTTTCTTCTTTTTCGTGGGAGCGCAAGGTCTTTAATGCTTTTGAATCTTAAAAATGGCGGCGTCGTGGTTCGCCACTCGACACGTCTCGTTTCCCGCGAGGGCGAAAAGTGGGCCACAGACAGCCACCTTGCTCGTAGTAAGTGGCAA
>WUAW01002956.1:12696-24915 GCA_017165845.1 Thaumetopoea pityocampa | reverse complement strand
TGTGTTACAGCCTTATTAATCCCCCTCCTGATTAGGGGAGGTCCGCGCTACCGTAGTAACAAACACATTTACACGTCCATCAGGAGGAATTACTTTCAAATATTAATTATCGTACAATCCTAATTTGTAGATGATTTTAATTTGTTCGTGATTACAACAAGAACAAGTTATGTTAAACAAATTATTTATTTAACAAACACAATGATAATACTCATTAATTAACACCCAAACAAAAATAAATAAACATGTACTCACTGTTTTTTTCTAAATTAACTAATTCACTAGAGACAATTTTAAAAGTATTTAATTATAATGTTAATTAAAATTAACTGCGAGAGGCGTCCGATGCGGACTTTACGCCCGCTACCTCTGTCTAACGAATCCGATCTGCAGAGACGTGTAACATGACATTGTTTTTGTATAACTCACAGACTAAAGAAAAAAATAAACATCATAGATATATCACTTTATATTTTTATTATATACACAATAAAATAGCGACGCGATATTTATTTAACTTAAAAGGGTCATTTTATTAATCTTTATCAGTAATTCCACACGAGAAATAAACGAAATTTAAATCACCTTATCAAGCAAAACGACAAAACAAGGTCAAAGTGGAATAGACTGTCTTCATTACTATCCTGATATCATTCACTGCTGAATATAATCATTCATTATCATTAACTTTTTACATATTTTTAAATTCGTTGTTAATATTCATTTTAATAAAGAGTTATCGTAAATGAAATGCTCTAATAGATAGTTAATTTTAGTTTTTTGTACTCAAAATTTATCTGCGATTCGCTCATGCCAAGTCTATTTTGTGACGTATCTATATTGAGATAGGCCTGTGTCTTTGATCCACAGTCGTCAATATAACCAATACTTCAACTATACTATGACGGTCTAGTTGCCTACGTCGTAGACAATGATTGAAATCTTGAATGACGATCGTTACTGTTCCTCTCGCTTGCACTAGTAATATTGTGCGAGCGAGATAGTATAAGGTTCAAGCTAAACATGTATCTAAATGTAGCTAAACGGTATCATTAATATTATGTTTAGTTTTTTCCATTTGTTAATAACTTCACAAATGAAAGTTACGACCGATTGCCAATTCACCGACGATATATGTTTAATTTCACTCATTCTCAAGTTCTATCTATCTAGTAACATTAGTCTAACAATACGTAATAAAAAACTGTATGACGTTAAAATATTTCACTTTAAGGAAAGGTTACTTGTCGCATTTCGTAAACAAATTTGTTTCCTCTATACTATTATAAAATTGTTAAATGTCAATGTTTGTAAATCAAAGATATTAAAAAAAATTACTCAGATCAACTCATTAAGATCTGAAACCAAATCCGTCGATGTTTGTCTGTTTGTTTGTTCGAGCTTCCGCAAAAACCAGCTGGTAGATTTTGATCAAACTATTACAGTCTTAAAGATACTATTCCGACTTAAATACTGCGGCATGTTTCATCAAAATCGGTTTAATAGAATTAAAGACACAACTTGATCCCTGTTTTTGTGGCCGCCGTTAAGGTACAAGAGCTCAACTAAAAGTGGTTATAAGGCTTTTTATATAAATATATGAGTCTGTCGGGATTTCCCATGTAGCGGAAAACCGACATCCACGTGGGTGGGGCCGCAGGCAAAAGCTAGTTTAAATAAAATTTAATTATTCGTTAACGTAACACAGACGTTCCTAAACTTCTTGCTTTGTAAACCACTTGCCATGTTTTTCTGAATTGGGTAGACTCTGCTTACCTAATATTGCATTTTTGTAAATTCACCAACTTCAAATGTGTTTTTACAGTTCACTTTGAAAGATTTAAATTTCTAACTGCATTGAAGTTATTGTCGACTCCTGGGGTTGATATAGAGACTGGGTGTCACCGCCGTAACGTCTAGTCGTGGATATATTAGTTTTTACTATCGTATTAAATTTCTTCCTTACTGTACTTAAGGAAATTCATTTTAAAATGAACAAACAAACAATCACTTTTTGACCTTCATAACATTAGTATCTATGATTTTAATCAAACTGTAATAAAAATTAAATAATTGTTATATTATACATATCTTTATCGCTAAATTTTTAATAGGTAATCGGAGTGAACTTGTTTTAATTGAATGTTAAGTGTAATTAATTTAATGTGTATCCTAATACCTACTTTTATGTAAATATTCAAAATGGCCGTACAAGTGCGCGAGATCTGTCCCAAATTTGCATGGTTATCGCAAATTACTATAGCGTGACAAAGTTAGTCAAGTCCTAACAAACCAAGCACGTGGTAAACTAAAATACAATTCACTCCTATCATCTTTTTAAGGAATGAATTTTCTAAAATCATGTTTCAGTGCTCAATAACCACAAAATATTATGCTCCTATAAGCCTATATTTAAAATGGAATGCGTGAGGCAAACTTGAAGTATTCAAGGAACATTATTAAGGTTATAAATCGGTGAATAGAACATTGAATAAATCGCTTGGCGTCGAGACTCTCGGCGTCGGGACTATAGGCATCGGGACTATCGACGTCGGGACGATTGGCGTCGGGACTCTCGGCGTCGGGACGATTGGCGTTGGGACTCTCGGCGTCGGCATGCGGGGTGTCGGGGATGTTTGAGTAGGAACTCTAGACGTCTGACTTGGCGATGGGACGCTTGACGTCAAGTGGCTTGTCGCTTAACGTCAGAACTCTTGGCATTGGGATGCTTGGTGTCGGGAGCCTTGGCGTCAGGACGCTTGACATCGGGAAGCTTGGGGTGGGGACGTTTGGCGTCGGGATAGACCTTCTTTATTGATCATTGTCACACGAGACGGAAAACGAGCCGTGTCGGGTGGCGAACCACGACGTCGCCATTATATAAGGTTCAAAAGTGTTAAAGTTCCTCATTGCATTCATTCCCACGGCTTAGTGGAGAGGAAAGGAAAGAGGGTGAGGTAGAAAAGGTGTATTGAGCAAGAAATATGTAATTTTGGTAAAAGACTGTAGGATATAGGATACTACTATCTCGGAAGAAGAGTCAGTAGTAGCTCGGGGGGCCGGGGTTGCTAACCCGTATACTTAAATCTATTTGCCGGACCGACTAAAAGTTTAAGTACTCCCTGATCAAGGATATATCTTGTTTTATAAATGCAAATATTTAGTTATGGACGGATTTGTTATTCAATATGGATATTCTTATTTAAAGTTATATTCAACATCATCAGCTCCTGGAAATCCCTAGTCCTTAAAAAAGCGATTTGCTTGCTTGGCAGGTCTAAATCGCAGTAGATTTTTATTGAATAACAAGATAACACTGCTGCCTATTATCTCGGTAGGTACGTCCCTCAGCTCCTTCTCACAGCATCCACGTGAAGCAGACTATCATATGCATTGCTAATTAATTGATAATTCACCACTGTGTCGGTAAAATTCGATAGTACGTATTTCCAGTAGTAATAATATTAGTGATGCGCCAGGATAATGGACAGCGTCATCCTGTTATTCAACCAAAATCTACTGCGACCTCCAGGACGCCTGCAAAGTGCGGGGATTATGGCAAATCCCTTCTTTTTAACGAGAAGGCCCATCCAGCAGTGGGCTTCCACGTGCTAATGTTGATGATGAAGAAGATGATGTATGTAATAATATATTTTCTTTACAGCCAGTGTACGTGGTGGGCGCTCCCGGAGAACCAGAAATGTACCTCAGTATCGAAGGTTACAGCGGTGTCTTATGTAGATTACAGGAGTTTAGGAGAATTGTTCATACAAACGTCATAAATAATCACCAGTACAGATACAAATATCACAGCAGCATGATGCAACATAAATCACGATATTTCTACACGCTTTATATTAGCTTGACTTGTATCTATCTATATATGTAACGGAATCTTTGGACACGATTTTCACCCACTTAAAACCATCGGATCGAATTGAAACTTTGCATACTTCTAAAGGACCGATGACAATACAACAATTTTATAATTTTTTTCAAAGATTCTGGCCAGGATCATCAGGATATTAAAAAAAACCCGAACTAAAAAATGAAAAATAAATAATGGTTTAAAAAACTAAAGCAACACGCTTTATAAGAAAACCGAACTAAAAAATAAAAAATAATTTTACAATCAAGAGCGTGGGGTGCGCTATGTCAATTAATATATTTGATAATAAACGGATATTGCCAAAAATAAAGCCTCCAAGAAGAAAACGTAAAAGTCATAAAAAGCACCGCACGCTTTTGATTGTAAAATTATTTTTCATTTTTTAGTTCGGTTTTCTTATAAAGCGTGTTGTTTTAGTTTTTTTAAACTATTATTTATTATAGCATATAAACATTATTTAATGGTTTCACGAATGCTAAAACAAATATTGTGCTATTTTTAACCTGACAATTTCTTTGTACAATTGTTTAATGCCCTTAAAAATTATATTATGTACATATATAACATTGCGGTGTGGTGCCAGCATAAAAATAGCGTCATTCCATCTCTTACTTTGGATGCTGTGCGATTAGCTAAGGGATGCACCAGATAATGAGCAGCAGAGTTATCTGGGTATTCAACAAAAATCCATTGCGATCTCTATAACGCCTGTTAACCGTGCAGAATATGACAAATCCCTCTTTTTTAGGGAAAAAGCCCATGTCCAGCAGTGGAATTCTAAGGGCTGATGATGGTGATGGTTTACCTATCATTCCCAATCCATATTCATCACCACAACAGGGGCGCGGGTTTCCCCTAATAGAAGGGGAATTTTATCACGGGAGAGTCTACCACGCTGGTCTAGTGCGGGTTGGTAGACTTCACACACCCATACGAGCATGCAGGTTCCCCCACCAAGTTTTCCTTCTCCCCTGAGTGTATTTATTTCTACAATATACACCGTACGTAAGTTTGAAATGGACCCAGTGGTACAGGACCGGGTCGAACCCGAGACTTTTCGATCGCGGGTCGTGTTTAGCACCACTTGACCACCAATGTACTGACGTAATGTAATGACTGCACGGATGGCGCAGTGGTTTAGGCGTCCACTGCGCTGTCGAGTGTTGTGGGTTCGATCCCCACACGGGACACAACTTTGTGTAAATCACAAATTGTTGTTCTGAGTCTGGGTGTTCTGTGTTCCCGTTATTTGAATGTTTCTAAAGTCCCCGCGATACAGGAATTAAACCTAATGCGGGAGTTGTCTTTAAAAAAAATGTATCTATATATGATTTATCTATATATGTATGTATATCGTTGTTTAGTACAAAGATTAAATTTTACAAGATGAGAATTAGTGATATTTTTTTTAATAAAATTTATTAATAAAATCATTTTATATAACAAAACTAGAAAATTAAAATTACAATCCGCTTTAAAGCGGGATTTAAAAAGAGTATTTTATCTATTCCCGTGGAACATAACGTGGTTTCATCGCGAATATATTTGAAACTGTTAATTAAAATCGATATGTGTATCGGTAACTAAACATCGATTGATTGAATATGCGCGACTCGATACATCGATGCGGTTCCTATTTGGTACACTATCCGAATATTCACGGTTGAATAATTCGATGTGAGATCGTTTTATCGGACAAGGATGTAATATGATGAATATACAAAAACAAAATCAAATACAGAATCTTGATATTATACTCTTAAGGAGCAGTTTCGTTTCTCATGAGACGAATAATTTCTCTAATGTCTATAGTCCGCATGAAACTCTGTCGCTTGTTGCACCGCTACAATATAAACGCGCATATCCGAGGCGAGCGGCTTATGAGTTACGCACGGACTAAAACTCTTACTCGTCATTGCGGATATGGCGGACAGCTCAATTTTACGGCACTGGATCCAAACACATTTTATTCCTGTGAAACATGCCGAAAAATAACTCTAAAAATATACATTTTTTAATTTGTGTTATTTTTATTCGTTTTTTAACAAAATGATGATGTCACCCATTATCTTGATGTACTAGTTTTGCTGTCAGGGATTACTTAGTCTTTTAACCTGTCCGGCAAATAGGCTTAGGTATACGGGTAAGAGAACCCGGCCCCCCGAGCTACTACTGTCTCTTCCTACTCCTTCCGAGATAGTAGTATCCGATACCCTATAATCCTATTCCAAAATTCCATATTCCTTGCTCAATACACCTTTCCTACCTCATCCTTTTTCCTTTCCTCTCCATTAAGCCGCGGGAACGCAATGAGGAACATTAACATTGTCAACCTTATAAAATGGCGGCGCCGTGGTTCGCCACCCGATACGTTTCGTTGCCCGCGGGGGCGAAATGTGGACTGCGGATAGCCACTCTGCTACATTGAAAGATCGTAGCAGGTGGAAAAAAGTGGTCTCTGCCTACCCCAATGGGAAAGAGGCGTGACTGTATGTATGTATNNTTATGGTTTCTGCTTAACCTTATGGGATAGCGGCGTGTATGTATGTATGTATGTATGTGGCTTTGCTGTGTGGGGTCGTTATAATAATAGCATCACTCCATATGTTCCCTAGGATACTGTGAAAACCGGTTAAGGAATGCACCAGAATAATGGGTAACGTTATCCTATTATCCAAACAAAATCTGCTGCGATCGCCAATATGTTTGCCAAGCGTGGAGATTATGGCAAATCCCTCCTTTTTAAGGTGGAGGCCCATCTCCAGCTGTGAACTTCCTGGAACTGTTGACGCTGATGATGATGACTGGTTTTCACGCAGTTAAAATACAGCATTGTTTTCTATTCTTATTTCTATCATTAATATGATGATTAGTAAAATTACTAAATTATATAAAAAAATAATTGGTAGAATTGGAGCTTATTTCGGTGTAATTTTAAACAGCACTAACACACACCTGCTAGTGTTTTAAACGTATTTATGATATCAATTTAAACCTATTTATGATATCAATTTAAACATATTTATGATATCAATTTAAACATTTATGATATCAATTTAAACATTTATGATATCAATTTAAACGTATTTATGATATCAATTTAAACATTTATGATATCAATTTAAACGTATTTATGATATCAATTTAAAACTATCTTCGTAGCTCATGGCTGAGCGCTACACGCTCAGCCTCCGCGGGTAGACTCTGGTTTCCGCGCATCACTGACGCTGGCGACGATTCAACACATGCACAGACTTTTTACATTTTATTAGTTACGCCGTTTGAATTTCGATAGAACTTTGTTACCTTTTTAGTAGAATAAGTACCGCAGTCTGTAAATTTCTCCTGTCCATTTTTCTTTCGGTAATACAGTGGTCAGTATCCGTGCTTGTCACGCAGGAGACCCGGGTTCGATTCTTCGTTGGAGGGACAGAGAAAACGGTGTGATTATATGTATGCATCTATCTATCTATACCATTATAAAATTGTTAATGTTACATTTTCAAAAATTAAAGATATTTAAAAACAAAGTACTCAGATCGACTAATTAAGGGCTTCTGAAACCGAATCCGTCGATGTTTGTTGTTTGTTCGAGCTTCACGCAAAAACCAGCGAGTAGATTTAACCAAAATCTACTATCTACATAAACCGTTACAATCTTAAAGGTACTATTCCGACTTAAATAATGGGGCATGTTTCATCAAAATCGGTCCAGTAGAATTGAAGATACAGCATGATCCCTGTTTTAATAGCCGCCACTAAGGTACGAGAGGTCAAGTAAAAGTGGTTCTAAGATTTTTTTATATAAATCTATGATTGTATCGGGATTTCTCATGTTGCGAAAAACCGACATTCACGTGAGCGGAGCTGTGGGTAAAAGCTAGTAATATATAATATATTACATTAAAATTATATATTATACTAGGTTTTGCCCGCGGCTCCGTCCGCGTGAATGTCGGTTTTCTTCAATACGACCGGCACTTATGGCACTTATTTGGCAACAGAGACCGCGGTGAGCTGATCGACAGTAACACCGCGCCGACAAGTGTGCGGACCCGTACAACGAGTACCGACTCGGAGCGAATGAAGTATAAATAAATAAATAAATAAATCTTCTGCATCAATTTTCTAGTCCAAGAGCTGATGACGAATTTAGAGAAGGTGTTTTGCCCATGGTAAAATAATTAAAAAAACAACACTATTACTACGGGTGCATCTGGAATGGTGGTCTGGCAGAAGTCATGCGATTATTTAGTCTGTTAAGAAGTTCACGAGTGTCTGTTTGAATTTAATGTTTTTGAGCTCTTTGCTAAAATCAACTGGACGTGTTTGTATTGGGCCCGTAATTTTAAAATCCATGTCGTTCACTTCATTTCGTAAGCCACGTTCATAATCCTTCGTTCGTCAGCTGTCGGCAGGTGTGGATAAACTTCGCGGATGACTGCTGACGTGATTCCCGCCCTCGGGCGCAAGGGCCAAGGCGGACGCCGCACAGTTGTTAGTGGGTGCAATCCTCACATAACCGTCGTGCTGTGCCCTCAGCGCGACGGTATGGGTCAGCCATTTTCTGTGCGTAAAAAAAAAAGGTGTGGATAAACTCTCTCTTGCACTTGTAACTACAAGTGAAACGTTTTTGTCGCACTTATTTAAAATCTTTTTTCACGTCAGGGGGTTATTAAAAACCGTTCAAATCCTCTGGCACTTGACATTTATTTTTTAATTGCTTATTGAGTATGCCATAAAAATTTTAGGATGCCTAAAGTATATTTTTTGGGCATATTAATTAAATAAATTTGGGGGAGTCAGGTCCTACTTTGAAACTCAAAAACTCGTCTGGGATCGTTAATTATATATGATATTATGCAGCTACAAAAATAATAGATAAAAAAAATTCAACTTACCACAAAAATATTTTATGAGTTTATTTTTTTTGCAAATCTAATAGGTTGCGCAATGGCGAAATAACCGCAAGACTTCTGCCAGATCTACCATTCCAGATACACCCGTAGTAACAGTGTTGTTTTTTCTTTTTTTACTGTGGGCAAAACACCTTCTCTAAATTCGTCCTCAGCTCTCCAACTATTCGATATTGTAAAGTCCAATTCATTTAAGGTCGTAGAGTTCATATTACTACAACTCAATGAATTTCGTGCGCAGTTCTGACTCAGCTTAAGTGGATTCGGTGTCAAAACTTTAGAAGCTGCTGACTGAAATTTAATATGCTGTACGCAATATGTTACTTGTGTAACGAGATATATTTAAACTACGATAGGAATTATTGTAAATTAGAAATTTATTTTGCATACCATTAATTCTCCATTTTGAATGAATTGTAGAGTTTAGTTTATAGAGAGATTATCAGGAAGAGATCGCATTATGACATAAGATTGCTTTATATACACTTTTTAACTAACTTTTGCCAACATCTCTGCCCGCGTGAATGTGGTTTTCCGATACAAGGGAATCTCCTATCATAGATTATATAGCCTTAGAACCACTTTTACTTGAGCTCTTGTACTTTAACGGCGGCTACTAAAACAGGTATTAAACTGTACCTTCGATTCTACTGGACCGATTTTGATGAAACATGCCGCAGTATTTAAGTCGGAATAGTAACTTTAAGACTGTAATAGTGTGACCAAAATCTTCTAGCTGATTTTTGCGTGAAGGTTCGAACAAACAAACAAACATCGATGAATTTGGTTTCTTAATTAGTCGATCTGAGTAGTTTTTTTTTAATCTTTGATTTACAAAATTTAACATGTAACAATTTTAAAATATTAATAGATATGTAAGCATTGCCATAGTGGTCTGAGCATGCGTGTCAAATTTGAAATTATGTGCGATTTATAATTATGGGACTGATATTAATTTATTAATTAATTATCACTCGTTTCAAACGGTGAAAGAGAACAGCGGGAGGAACTTATATGTCTGAGCGATTTTCTTGATAGCGTGTAAAGTCTGCCAACTCGCTATAGGCCAGTGTGGTGGACTACAGCCTAAACTCGTGCACTGAAGTGAGTTAGCAGATATATTGATGATAATTATGTACTATAATATACATACATATACACATACGTGCCTTTTTCCTTCGCTCTCTGGAGGAGAATCGAACGGCGGTCTCCTGCGTGACAGATAATATACTGACCACTATACTACCGAAGAATTGGGGTAGGCAGAGACCACTTCTTTCAGTTTGTTACGAACAAAGTGGCTATTCGTATTCAACTTCGCACCCCAATGGGAAACAAGACATGTCCGGTTGTGAACCACGACGCCTCCATATCTATAAGGTTCAAAAGTGTTAAAGTTTACCATTGCGTTCCCACGAAAAACAAAGGTAAAATAGTGCCCATCCACACAGAACCCCGCATGCTCGCGTAAGGCGTTATCATATTGTAGTTATCATCTTGGGTCTGCCATACAACCATCGGTGCGGCAGCCACTGGTTTATTGTAGAGGAAAGGTAAGAGGGTGAGGTAGGAAAGGTGTATTGAGCAAGGAATATGGAATTTGGGAAAAGGACTATACGATATAGGATACTACTATCTCGTAAGGAGTAGGAAGAGTCAGTAGTAGCTCGGGAGGCCGGGGTCGCTTACCATACTTAAGTATATTTGCTGGACAAGTTAAAATACTATGTACTTCCTGACCTCCCTGACTAAGTACTGTGATATGTGCCTTTAAAATGTACGAATGATGTCTGTAATGTGTGTGTAAGTTTGCATATATTAAATACATTGCCGGTAGCTAAATGCAATCCACAAACGAGACAAGCAAATTACTAAATATACGAAGTAATAACGTTTATGGAAAAAATACGACTTTGTAATATATTGCCCGAAATATATCATAAATTGTTCCAAGAATATAAAAAAGCGATTAAAGAAATTTTCCCTAACTCTAAATTGTAAGAAGTACTTCTTACAGATTGATATTGAAGAATGATTTCAAAATAATACAAAAATAGAAAGCCTGTATTATGTAACTGCGAACATGCGGCGTCTAGACAAATCATGGAGGTTTATTGGCGTTGTGTGATGATTTTATGTTGTACTAGCTTTTGCCCGCGGCTCCGCCCGCGTGAATGACGGTTTTCCGCTACATGAGAAATCCTGACACTATCATACATTTTTATAAAAATACTTAGAACCACTTTTACTTGACCTCTGGTACTTTAACGGCGGGTACTAAAACAGGGATCAAGCTATATCTTCAATTCTAACGGACCGATTTTGATAAAACATGCCACAGTATTTAAGTCGGAATTAGAGTCTTAAAGGTAATAACCTTTAAGACTCTAACAGTTTAACCAAAATCTGCCTCCTGGTTTTTGCGTGAAGCCCAAACAAACAAACGTCGATGGATTTGGTTTCAGAAGCCCTTAATTAGTCGATCTGAGTAGTTTGTTTTTGAATATCTTTGATTTTTTAAAATTAGACATTTAACAATTTTATAATAGTATAGATAGATAGATTTTAGTTGAATAATAAATAAAAAAGGTATGTAACCTCCTATGAACAAGATATATATACATGAGTGATAATTATCTGCAAAAAAATCCCCCATTCTCTGTCCAGTTCTAAACACTCCCAGTATAAATAGCAACACTTTCAAAAGGAAACAAAAGACTTTTAATATTCGAGAACAAAATGTTTCTTAGAGAGTTATTAGTCGGAGCTCATTACATGTATGAAAGGCCCATTGTGAGTCTCTATTGGTAGCTCTTGTAAAATAAAATCTCAGATATACTACAATCATACATACATATATACTTGGTTCAGTTATAGAAGAAAGAGATGAGAAAATACGCTCCATGAAGGAATTCACTTAAATAGCGACTCTGGCGACGATTGGTAAGAGAGAGAGAGAGATTTATAGTCTATGTCTATCTTCACAATCATATCTACTTCTTCGATAAATAAAAAAATAAGGAATTTTTAATTTTTTTATTTTTATATTTTAATGTTATATTACCATATTATAAAAACATAATATTACATAAAACTAGAAAATATTTTATTTTATAATGTTATATTTATATTTTTTTTATATAATTGACATTATTATTATTAATCAGTTGACATATAAAAGCCAATGATTTGTGTCAGTTACGTTACGGTTGCTAGCTTATAATGGCAAAGGAGCTGACAGGCAGTGTGAGCCTGTTACGGTAATAGGGACAATAATTTTATAATAATTAATACATACATACATACACAGAAATATCGGTGCGAATATTTGAAATTAGGTGGTAGAAATATTGGTGCTAATATGCTAATATTTGAAATTATGTGGCAGAAATATTGGTGCTAATAGGCTAATAT
>WUAW01002956.1:1718-12532 GCA_017165845.1 Thaumetopoea pityocampa | reverse complement strand
GGCGGCAGAAATATTGGTGCGAATATTTGAAATTAGGCGGCAGAAATATTGATGCGAATATTTGAAATAAGGTGGCAGAAATTTGATTGGTAAAATAGGGAAGAAGTCGCTATTCTACCAATTAAAGACATATAATTAAAGGTATATGTATTGTATCTTCAATTATATGTCTTTAATTAGTTGAATAACTAACACAGGATGTTTTTATGTTTTTTATGTCCTTAGATATTCTATCAATTAAATTTTCTACCTCTTTTTACCTCTTTTATTGCCTCAAAAAAGCAAATTGGGACAAATAATCAAAATGGTAAAAAATCAGATAGGACTATTTGAAAGTGCTCATACGATATATTCCAGTAAAAGCGTTCCATAATCAAATTTATGACCCGGATGAATCATGACGTTCGAAAAAACTTAGCATTACGACTTAAAAGTAAAACAATCAAACTTTTTCATGCCATCGACGAGTTTTCGGAACCATTTGGCATTTGAGCACGCTGACTCTGAGACAAGAACCCTTGGCAATCTGTTCAGTCGTTACTCCGTAAAAGGATTTATGTTTCAATAGCTTTTATATGAATGTTATATGAATTTAGTTAGAATCACAAATTTTATTATTTCTGTGGTGTCACGGAAAAGGGGATAAGTGGAAAAATTAAAAAAAATAATTTACATACATGGGTTTAAAACATCAGTGTAAAGGAAAATAAGTTAATAGTTTATTTTATTCAAATTTATATACAATTTATTTATTTATTTTATCCAGCCTTTCAGTATTCTACAGTATACATTTTGGAGTGTGCGCAGGAATTGCACGATCTAATTCCTCCATGCTTCTTCCACTATCGCACTACTAGGCGTACAGCGGGCTATCACCCCTACCTCGTAGTCACCCCTGCCGTCCGCACCAAGCGATTTGCTTCTACATTCTATATGTGTATATGTGCTGTGGTCATCACAGTTGTTGTTTGTAGGTAAATAAAACTATGGGCCTTATAAGAAAGCTCATGCAGCGAGCAATGGGAAGAGCTATGTTCAGAATTTTCCTGCGAGATAGGATCCGGAATGAGATAATCCGCAGGAGAAGTAGAGTCGCCGACGTAGCTCAATGGATTGTAAAGTTGAAGTAGCAGTGGGCAGGGCACCTAGCTCGCAGAACCGATAAACGTTGGGGTCCTGTGATGGAGTGACGACCTGGAAAGCGTAATGGCAATCGATGGATGCAGGCGGCTCATAGCCGCTCAGTGTGGCTATCATTAGAGGAGGCCTATTTCCAGCAGAGAACGTCACTGGGCCTATATGATAATGATGAAATAAAGCGCTATTATCGCTTAAAGGTTATTTTCTTTTAGTCTTCGCATCGACTCTACATAACAATAGTTTCAATGAAAAAATAAAATAATACAATTCCATGAGTTTATTAAAGGTTATCATATCCATGGTCTTAAACAAAGATGTGTTTTCCTTCAATATGTCGGTTTCATCATGCACCGGTCTACACGACTAAGCCAGTGCTAGTGACGTTATCTGTGAATAATTTCTCGATATCGACATTTGGTCTAAATCTATTAAACGAGTTGAACAAAACATGTAAGGAAAGTCTATCTTTCTAGCAGCCTACATTTGGATAATACTAGTAATATTATAAATGTGATTGTTTGTGAATATGGTTATTACCCAATCACGCTAAAACTACTGAATTGTTTTGGACGAAATTTGGACCATTGGCAGATTAACACTTGGAATAATAGTTCAGCTATAATAATTTGTGTCTCGAAATAAAGTACGGTTATGTTTAAAAGTAGCCGTGGCAACAATTATTGCTAAGAGAAATAAAGTTGTTTTAACAAGTCTTGATAATTTTATGATACGTTCAAGTGCCAAATAAAACAATAATAGTATGTATTTGATGTTATTTCTTTTAATTGTATTTAAGTACATTGGTGGTCAAGTGGTAATAATTAGGATCCACGATCGCAAAAGTAGCGGGTTCGAATCTGGTTCCGGACCACTGGGTTATTTCAAACTTATGTACGGTTTACGTTGTAGACATCACTGAAATCAACGGAGAAGGTAAACTTCGTAAGGACACCTGCATGCTCGTGTGGATGTGTGAAGTCTACCAACACACATCAGGTCAGCGTGGTAGAATTGTGGCTACTAAGGGATAATACTCCTTATAAAGCGAGGTCTGTACCTTTGTAGTGGGGACGGAAATGGACTGGAGATGATGATGATGATTGTATTTGATTATAGATATATTATAGATAAAATCACTTCACAATAATTCACCCTCAATATATCGATAACGATGTCACATCACTCGTCTATGTAAGGTAATCTTCTTGTTTATGACTACGGGCGTATCGATGCAGACTCTATTAAATCGATTAAGGCAATGTCGCCTGTGTTAATATCGATTATCTTATGCACTAGACATTGCATTACTCGTACATATGGTTATGCACGATAGATTGCCAATTAAATGGTGTTAATGAATCTGTAGTTAGTTGTTTAATAATTAGTTTGTCATAGATTGACATGGTTAGGCTATAATTAGTAATGGTAGGAGGTCAAAAGGAAGTGACTAGTTTTGTATAGACATCTTTTTTGCCTATCAAAAAATGCCTACTTCATAGAGGTCAAATAGGGCTTGTACGCACTAAAATACCCCGTGTGAAAATCTCTCGCCTATTTTGCTGAAGCCATGTGATCGCGCTAACATTCTACTATAGCTTCTTTTATTTAACACATATAAGCTAGTATTTGACTACAGTCCCACTTAATGGTAAGTGGGGATTACCTACATTGGTGCTGATTCTGTTGTAATAGAACTGAACTAAATTTAGTCCCTCCCTATTTTTTTTCTAATGTCAAATGCCAGAACAAAATAACAAACCTTTATAGTGAGTACCGACTTACATTTTTGCGTATCCTTAGTCCGTATGTTTCGAGATCGTGTCTAAATCTTTTAATTTTGACGTGGCTAAACGAAACTGACAGCACCAAAATTGTAGCTATCTCATTCTGGCGTTTGACATTAGAAAAAAATAGAGAGAGTGTAATTTTAGTTAATTTCTGTTACAACAGAATCAGCACCATTGTACCTCTCATTCATTCATTCATTGTATCCTCTGGTACCATATTTAACGCTCTGAAAATTTTCAAAACAATCGCTTAAATGGTTGAGTAGTGAAGAAATAAAACAGACAAACAGACACGTATTTTGCTATTACTATATTAGTTTAGATAAGTTTGCATTACCTGGGTGACGACCTACTTTACTACATAGTACCACACGTTCTCAACAGATGGCGCAGCTCGTGACTGATGACATTAGAAGTCTGAATCACGCTAATGAAGTTTGATAGCGACTTAACGTATACACAAAGCGTATATACAGCGTCCCGACATAAGCCGTTGGGGCAGCGGCAGGCCCCGCTAGACATAATACCGGCCTGGTTGGAAGAACTTCCCTATTCCGATACTGCCACTCCTGCCACACTTTAACATTTAGCTGGTGACATCCTTGCAATCATCAACGTCTTCATCAAGATCACAGTTGAACAATTCATTTCGCGAAACCCTGAATCTAGTTAGAGGAATTATTAAACAAAACTAAACATTCATCACCATATCAGCCCACGGACGTCCACTGCTGGACATAGGTCTCCTCTAATTAAAAGAGGCCTATAACTGAACATTAAGTAATCATAATTCGAATCCTTTGGGAGGTAACTGTACGTCGCAATAGTCAATTCTAACAATATGGTCATCATTAAGATTATCAAAGTGAATCAAGGCAGGTTTGCAACAATGACATAAAAAGGATAAAGAAGTGAGGGTTCAAAAACGCTGACATAAAAGGCACTCAGCGTACAATGTCGATTGGTGGCAATGTGGGAATAATAGCAAGTCAAGTTCACTTGGCAATCGTTCTATGGACGTTCGTCTTTTGACGAAATTTATAAGTGTCCGTCTGGACTGCTCCAGTACGAGCGGGGTATAAGATTAAATAAAATTAAATAAAAATTATAGTTTTGGTACAGCCAACGAGATGATAGCGATCTACACTAATTGAGTTTTTCTGTCTCTGTTTGTACGGTTCCACTTATGAACCAATTATTTTTGAATTTGGCATAGAGCTACCCCAGATGGACATACGTCATCAATCATTTTCGCCAACATCAGCGTCATAAAGTTTCTCGCGAGTCAAGGCACGGGTTTCAATTATAATCTAGGATATATAATTAGGGATGTCTTTTATTCATATTTTATTCATTTTACAATGGCGTAATTAAAATTTGCCCAGGAGAAACGTTAAGCTTGGAATTGAATTATGCATGTTTTTAATTTCATTCATGATGTCCGAAAAAAAAAATGTTATTAGTTTATTATCTAATACTATTCATGATGACTTATGTGCGAAATCAAAAACCCACTATCATCAATCTGTCTACTGGCCCATTACAGGTTACCAGTCTCCTCTCAGAATGAAAGGCTATAGTCTAACACGTTAGACTAACGCGGATTGGCAGACTTCACACGTCTTTGAGAAAATCCCTCAGCAATATAGGTTTAATGAACACGTTTTCCTTCACCGTTTGAAGCAAGTAATAATTGTTTATTAAATTATTCACTCACAATTAATTACGCAAAGTCAGAGGTGTGACTTAGATTCAAACTGGAAATCTAAGACATAATATGCATGGTCATACTACTAGGCTGAATCACTGCGAAAGAAACCTAATAAAAAAATAAACAATTTTTTTTTTAAATACAGGATTGTTTTGTTGGATGGACAATATAATTGTAAATTAAATATGATTATCAAAGTTTAAAGCAAAGATATTAAAAGTGATTATGTCTTTAGTCTAACGTATGCATTCATTCCATGAACTGCGCGCCGAATATACGTATTTCTCTCGGAGCTGAAAATCAAGACTCAACTGTCCACAATTTACATGCAGAGACTCTTTAAACACTACAGACACGTGGTACAACGCGACAATTTGGAAAAATTAATAATTGTAAGCCAAGTGGAAGGTAAGAAGAGTCGAGAAAGTTCACCTACCAGATGGACAAATACCATTAAAGAATCTGTGAGTATTAGAATTCCAGTCGCTATTAAACAGGCTGAATGTCGAGAAACCTTGAGAGAGCTGGTGCAGAAATTTGACCGTGGTGGTCATGACCCTCAGTCATGAGGAATCGATGACGAAGAAGAAGATACATTCACAACAGATCTTAGATGACAAAAACTCATAAACGGCAACATAATTTTTGTAACGTTGATTTATTTACACGCTACTACTGGCGCCACACACAACATTGAACTCTTTCACTTTAAAACTGCCGACAAATCTCCGCGATTATTTTGGCCTAAAACTTTTCAAATCGACTTTTAGAAGTCAGGCCGATCATAAATTGTTTGAAATAGCCTTAAGTTTCAAATATAATCGTTTGGAACGCCCTAAGAAGCAATTTGTAATTTTCGAATAGAATTGACTGAAAGAGATAGCTAGAGTTGTGGGGGTGGGAACGCATTTAAAGACAGTGTCGCGCGATGCTGCGTTTTGATGGCTTAGTGGACTTGCTTGGTTAATAGTATATTACTATTTTTACTTGAAACTAAATATACTCTAATGTTAAAAATTGAATAAAATAGAATCTATTTCTTTGCTCGCGGCTGCACTATATGAACTAGATACAGGGAAGATTCTGCGTAGAGCTGTGTCGTAGTGTTGTCGACTAGTGGGAAACCATATAATCCCAAAGACTGCGAGCGATCCAAAGAAAAATCGTATAAGTATTAAAAAAAACGTATAGGTAACTCAGAGCTATATTTTGATAACAAATAATAGATCAGCATAAATCATTCTCAAATATTAATTGATCGTAAAAAGTTAATTTTAGGTAAAATATAGTCAACGCCACTAATCGGGAGGAAATAAAATTAAAAGTATGAACGTTTAAACAACTGGGTCAAACACGCTTTCAAATCAGCTGCTCAGTAATGGTCTCAATTAGTATTCAATCTGATCCTAGATTCCACAAATCCCGCATCAAAATCTAGTAGTAAAGTAGTTATAAGATTTCCCAAAGTATTATAAATATAGTTTATAAATTTTTCAATGTGAAAAATCTGGTGTCCAAGAGACTGACTAAGAAGCACTATGGTGAGTCAGGACACTGAAGCGAATGCAGTAAACATTGAGAATTTTGAAGATCGACTAGAGTAGAATGAGTAGAAATGGTCTACCTTCAATCAAAACCCGAGACCACGAGCTGTAAGTTCAGCGTATCTTTGATTTAGTACAAGTCATTTTGATAAGTTTATAGAATGCATAATAATGATAGTAACAGTGTTTAACATGTTTATAGTTTTCGTAAGCCATCATATCTTCTATGGAAGAACAGCTAATAAATATAATGTAAAATTTAAAAAGCTTAGTTAAAATTTGTTTACATTCTTGGTGTAAATTCGATCTTCTGTTAGCTTAGATTACAGAAGAGTTTCCTCAGTCTAAACACTGCACGATGTAGAAAGAATTTATTGAAAAACTTTTGTGCGTCTCTCTCTGTCTTTAAGATATTAATAGCCACCAAGTGATGATTAACGCTTATATTATTATAATAATGTTTTGTAACTTTTTAATAAAACAATTCCTGTATTATGTGAGCAAATTTGTGAAGAAATTTGTAAAGAAATGCAGCGCTACTAGCGACATCTTATGATTAAGTATTCGATGTGTAGTAACTACATTTAGTACTAGATGGCAGAAGTATACAAATCAAATAAAGAAAATTCAGTAGGGCCATTTTAATAGACCACATTTGACATTTGTCAATATAAAAATTTATTAGTCAAAGTAAATCGTAAAATTGTTTACTTTTTCATTATCAATATAAATACATATTAAGTAGATGAAAAAGTTGTTCAATTGGGTCGTTCTACATTAGAAAAAAAAATCGTGTGGCCGCCATTGGAAATTATTTAGATCACGTGTCAAATGTGGGCTATTTAAATGGCCCTACAGTAATGTAAGTACCAAATAGGAGGTCGTAGCGTAGTTAATTGTCAAGATCATTTCTGGATTAAGCAATGCTTACCACGGATTAGATGTTTTAACCATTTTAATATTTAGCTTAGACTCGTGTAAAGGCTCTTAGAATAGTGAGTTTCAACTGGTATCTAACTGACACTACTCGAATCCCGTCAAGGGGTCATTGTAATTTTGTGAAATAGGGTCACTCGGTCATCTTGACCCGCTCTACAGCCATCCTACGATAAGAATTCAATTCTTAAAATAAAGTATTTCGTAATGTTGGTAGTTATTAAATATTGACGTGATTATTCGGCATTTTGAAAAAAAAGGTAAAATGTTAAAAAATAAGGTAAAATATTTACTTTACACTTGATACATATATACATACATTACGCTGGTATCCCATAAGGATAGGCAAAGATCACAGATTGCCGCGTGCCAAGATTTGCCACATACACCTCTCTCACCTCATCCACATCATCTTTTCAAACACTTTCGTCGATTAAGGGTGTTACGAACTTGACCTTTTTGAAACGAGTTGTTGATTTGATCAAGGTTTTCCTGGGCGCCTTCTTCCGACACTTTCGCTCACATTTTTTTGGTATGCTCGTTTTATCATTCGAATCTCATTCATCCTAAATGATCCCATTCTAAATGATCTACCATTGGAGCATTCTTTCCTCGATCCTTGTCACAACAACTGTAAAGGAAGTTTCTAGATTGGATCAAGTTTAGAATTTGATCTAATACAGAAACTCCTTTAACAAAATAATTCAATCTAAAAAGACTTTATCGTCCTTACCCAAGTAAAGAACCTCATTACGTTTTAATTACGCATTTAAAATTCTAAAAATAAAATCGTCCATGCAATTTGTCGTGCGAAAACTGTTTTTGTGACGGGATGCCGAGGGGACAAAAATGGGGGTTGGGTATAGGAGGGTAGGGGGTGCATGCGGCCCCGTAGGGTGCATGTAAATTATTGTTTTCATCGTAATGGGTCAAATGCCGAACGCTTTTTCACGCAAAATAGTGATGTGCACTTATGCGCGTGTTGGTGTCGATAATAATAAGTTTATGAAACTTACATACATGCATACATGTACCCACGCCGATATCCCATAGGGGTAGGCAGAGACTATAGTATTTACAATATACATATAGTTACGCCTCTTTCCCATCGGGGTAAGCAGATACCACTTTTTTCCACCTGCTACGATCGTTTAATGTAGCAAAGTGGATATCCGCAGCCCACATTTCGCCCCCGTCGGCAACGAGATGTGTCGGGTGGCGAACCACGATGCAACCATTTTATAAGGTTCAAAAATGATTAAAGTTCCTCATTGCGTACCCACGGTTTAGTGGAGAGGAATAGAAAAAGGATGAAGTAGGAAAGGTGTACTGAACAAGGAATATGGAATTTAGGAAAAGGACTATAGGGTATAGGGTACTAATATCTCGGAAGGAGTAGGAAGAGATTCGTTGTTTTACGAGAGCATCCAGGATATCGGTCGACACACTCGCGTGTTATACATACGGGTCATGAACGACACCAAGTCTGTATTGTAGCAATTCCAAGTGGACTTATCATCCTTTAATTTGTTTTTTAGCTAATAATTTGTTATCTAATTTTTTGAATTAATGAGCATATAAATTTTGATTACAGACGAACCTATTTTAGTTTGTCCTGAGGTTTCAGACGAAGTAAAAGTCACCTTTGTGTTTGCATATGTATATTTTATTTATAGGATTTAAGACTTTTGTGTAAGTAGGTATATACATTTTGCAGCACGATATTCTGTAGGTAAATAAATTCATTCACTGTTAACTGCGGTTTTATTTCAATAGATAATGCAGTTTAATCGTGAAACCGCCAGGACATATATATCATCTCAATTCTCTTCGTTTGCTCTACCGACTGTTGCTTACAAATTTTCAATATTCTTCTTTTTATATATATTTTGTATAAGAAAAGGATGTAGGTTGCACGTTGTTGCCCGTTATCCTGGCACATCCATCAGCTGTGTCTCACAATACCACGAGAAGTAATTAAGATATCTTTTAATTTGTACTAAATCGATCAATTGGTATATTAGTAGGTATGTAAGTGACACATAAACTGACATTATTTTATATATGCTTCATAAGTATTATATAATTAATAATTTAAATATGATATGTAATTAATATTTTTATATATGTTACATTATTTTATATATGTTACATTATTTTATATATGTTACTTATGTAACATATATAAAATAATGTCAGTATTATGTCTCTCGATAACATTTCCAACATGTCCCTTCACTAATACACTCACCGTGGTTAATCGGTGACTGTGCTACACCTATTTTGTAAATGTTTTCGTTGAATGCCACGAAAGGTTAAAGTCCGCTGTGATTTTTAAAAATCCGTTTATATTTTAGTGAAAGTTTTTTTTTAATAAATTTTTTTTAATAAAAATAAAAATGAAAGTGTCAGGCGATTAATATCACACAGTAACTGCGTGTCGTCGGTATTACAATAGCGTCAACCTGTCTCTTACGGTGGATGCTGTAACAACTAGCTAAGGGATGTAAGTACCACGATATTAGGCAGCAGCGTTATAGTATTAGCTCAGAGACGTTTTTGTGTTTGTAGTAGTGTTTGTACACACAGTGTTTAAATCGGAATAAACAAGTTTGCACTAGGTACCATGTCATTCGCACTCTCGCAGCAGTCGCTTATAATTAGTGTTAGAAGTTAGTTATACATATTAAATTACGTTTAATATGTATAATATTAAGTGCCTATAAAAATAAAATAAAAATATAAAATTATTTATTTATTCATCATCAGATTTGTACATAAGAAGCCATAGAACTATTTTTACTTGAGCTCTCTTTACCTTAACGGCGGCTACTAAAACAGAGATCAAGCTGTACCTTCAATACTACTGGACCGATATTGATGGAAAATTCTGCAGTATTTAAGTCGGAACCTTTAAGGCTGTTAACAGTTTGACCAAAATCTACCCGCTAGTTCTTGGGTTTGGTTTGGTTTCAGCACGAACAAACAAAGAAATAAACATCGACGGATTTGGTTTCTGAAGAATTGGATCTGAGTAGTTTTTTTAATATCTTTGGTTTACAAAATTTGACATTAAACGTTTTTATAATAGTAAAAATAATAATAAAAAAATAGTATAAATACACACATTTAATACAGTATATTGGTGGTATAGCGGTGCTGGACACGTCTCGTGATCGAAAGGTCCCGTGTTCAATTCCGGTCCCGTATCACTGAGTTATTTCTAATACACGTACAGTCTACATTGTAGTCAGCAATGTACTTAACGGAGAAGCAAAACTTCGTGAGGAAACCTGCATGCCGCATGGGTGTGTGAAGTCTATCAAACCGCACTAGGCTAGCGTTGCAGACCACGGCTTTATTCTTCTCCTGATTAGGGGAGGTTCGTGCCCCTGTAGTGGGGACGATATGGAATGGGGATGATGATTGATGACACACACATAGACATTGTAACGTTATATTAAACTAAATATATATAACTACCCTCATAGAACATTTTTTTTATTATAAATAAAAACCGGGTAGTTGCCTTTTTCGTTTGGGAAAGAAAAGCAGACACGACTAGCTGTATTTGCGTGTTCTGTTAAGAAATTAATATTTCCAGTTGTAATTTAATTCATATTTATTTAATTTTTTATCTAAAGCAAGTCTGAGCAAATATATATTTGCTCTGTGAGTGTTTTAAGGACCCCTAAT
>WUAW01002947.1:4787-14859 GCA_017165845.1 Thaumetopoea pityocampa | reverse complement strand
AAACAAAACTCAAATATATAAATATATAAATAAATACTTAAATTTCATCTAAACTCAATATTATAAAGAATAATATTTATTAAGAAAAATCTAGTTTTTGATTTAGTGCTTCTCATGATTGGAATCCTAAGCTGCAATCAAAGTTGTCAATTCAAACTATTGAAAACAACTCATTTATTTTTTTCTTCTAAGTTAATTTGACGACTGATTTGTTCTGTTAGTAGTGATAGACATTTCTCGGCCAATGCGTTCCGGGTTGCAATCTCAATAGGTTTGAATCCAAGCTTTATGTGATGTCACAAATGTTTGTGCCAGAGTTGTGAATGTTATTAATCCATATACGTATTAGCAATTGTCTATTTAAATATAATATTCGTTTAATTCCCAAAATATAGGGCATCCTAGTTTGAACGTTGAAGTTAAAATATGTCGAAAGATCGCAGCGGCTGTTGTCCCGCTTTAAAGGGTCATATTTATTGACCCAATGAAGCCTATAGATGCAATTTAATGCTACTGTGTCGCAATACGCAGCAATACTCGTAAATCTCAATCATACTTATTGTGCGCTGCATAGATTTGTTTGTCGTTACCGTGTGATGTAATATAACTCGAGTTAATTTAATTTAATGCATCCATTCAATTATGTAGTATTTATTGTCTATTTTATTGAACAGTAAGTGTTCTTCGTCCCTCTTGTGGCACGGCTTCCGGTGCTCAAGGGAAAGAAAGTTTATTTTATACAGCTACAATTATTGTGTAGTAATACTAGCTTTTGTCCGCGGCTCCGCCCGCATGAATATCGGTTTTCCGCTACATGGGAAATCCTGACACAATCATACATTTATATAAAAAGCCTAAGAACCACTTTTACTTGACCTCTCATACCTAAGCGGCGACTACTAAAACAGGGATCAAGGTGTATCTTCAATTCTACTGGACAGATTTTGATGAAACATACCGCATTAATTAAGTCTCAATAGTACCTTTAAGACTGTAACAGTTTAATCAAAATCTTCCAGCTGGTTTTTGTATGAAGCCCTAACAACCAAACAAACATCAACAGATTTGGTTTCAGAATCGAAATAATCTTAATATATTCATTAATCTTATTATATTCATCAATCGATCGATTAATGAATTACTCGATCTGAGTAGTTTGTTTTTAAATATCTTTGATTTTTGAAAATTTGATATTTAACAATTTTATAATAGTATACTTAGATATAATACTGTAAGAGTAGATTTTTTCGTTTACTTCTACTAAATCATCTAACCGTACTACTTTCCGACTTAATTAATGCGGCATGTTTCATCAAAATCGGTCTAGTAAAATTGAAGATACAGCTTGATCCCTGTTTTAGTAGCCGCCGCTTAGGTACGAGAGGTCAAGTAAAAGTGGTACATAGACTTTTTATATGAATATATGATTGTGTTGGGGTGTTGCGGAAAACCGACATTCACGCGGGCGGAGCCGCGGGCAAAAGCTAGTATTCTCTACTCTATTTATTTATAGCGAACGACACTACTTCTATTGTGCACACAGTCATCTCAAACTCAATGACGTCACACACAGTGTCAACTCGTGTGTTTGACGCGTACACATACGGACCGCTGGATGACATACTATATACCGCTGGAGGACATACCATATACCGCTGGAGGACATACCATATACCGCTGGAGGACATACCATATACCGCTGGAGGACATACGACTGTTGAATCGATTAAATTTATGAACTGTTTTATTCCAAACGATTCTTCGGATATTCTGGATATGTTTTTTTTAAGTATAGACTCTTCAATCTCATTCCCAGCCCATATTCGTCCCCACTACAGAGGTACGGACTTTCCCTGACTAGGAGGTGGATTAGACCATAGTTTACCACGCTGACCTAGCGCGGATTGGTAGACGTCACACACCCATGCGGGCATGCAGGTTTCCTCGCGAGGTTTTCCTTCTCCGTTGAGTACATTGGTGTCTACAATGTAAATCGTACGTGAATTGGAAATAACTTAGTGATACGGGACCGGGATTGAAGCCGCAACGTTTCGATCGTGAGTCGTGCCTATAACCACTACACCGCCAATGTCCTAATGTACAATGTAAAAAGTATAGACTAGTATAGCTTAAATACATAATTAAATAACGTTTGTTCCTAATTCCAAAACGTATTGAGAAATTGCTGGTATTTTGCATAACGTAGTTATTGATGTGATTTCTATTGATTTCTATTGTAATTTTTATTGATCTGATTTTGTAATTATAATTATTTTGAAATATTTGCACGACGAATACGTCATATATGGTGAATCTGAATTGATTGTAAGAACCTATATATAACCTGCATATTGGCAAATAAACATTCATTTGAATGAATGATTGATCATTCATTCTATAATATTTTGCTTTGATATTGTACGCTTGGTCTGACGTACGTATGTATAATGCAAGGAGCTCTCACGCATATAATCAGCTTTAACACGTGTTGATTGTAAAAACGTGTCATGTCGGTATTACTGTTTAAAATTAAGTTAAAATTCTGATATGATGGAACAAATGTTCATATATTCAATGACCGTAGTCTAGTAAAAAGAATCGTCATTATTCTAGTATGCGCCCATAAATAACGTGGAAGTTGAATTGAAGTTCGTGTTTAAAAAATAAAAATTTCGAGTGGTTACATCAAAGCATTTTTTAAGGACGCGTTTCAGCCCAATCAGGAATGCAATTTTTGAAATGCTTAACGATGTGTTTCGGCCTAATCAGGTATGACAATTTTTAAAGCCCTTGACGATGTGTTTTGGCCCAATCAGGTATGACAATTTTTAAAGCGCTTGACGATGCGTTTCGGCCCAATCAGCTATGACAATTTTTAAAGCGCTTGACGATGCATTTCGACTAAATCAGGAATAACAATTTTTAAAAGCGCTTTTTAAAGTCGCGTATTGGTCCAATCCGGAGTGATAATTTTCAAAAGCGCTTTCAAAAGCGAAAATTTTTAAATGTGACAGATTTTTTATTCTTAATGTAAAAAAATCTATGTTTTTATTTTTACATATCCCCTTACACTTTTAATATACGCAGTTAAATTATTAAAAAAAGTAACCTATTGTCTTGTTTTCCTAGCGCCAAAAGAAAGCATGGGTAATACTTTTTATAAAGTTATCGGGTTCTTTACAAAGAAATTCACATAATAATGATACGTCCGCTTAGAACCCAGGTCCTCCCACGGGAACTTTTAACGAACCGTGACTGTAGTCTAGACAATGCGTATGAATTATAACCGAGAGACTCAAGATGGCGATAATGATGCATTTTTTTTGCTTTCTCATAATTAAACGTTGTGCATTTATTCTATGACTTGCTATTTTTCGCGGCATCGTTCGCGTGGTGATCTAAAAAATATATGAAATAAAATAAAATTGGACTGTTTATCTGTTTATTTGAATTGAATATTTTTTAGCTTATATAGCTAGCTATATATTTCTATAGTTTGCATGTAAGGAAAACTCAAATACGGTTATTAAAAATCTTCAAGTTGATTGTCTATTTGTTTCACTGGGCTAATCTCCGAAACGACTGAGTCGAGTTTGATCGGGTTTTCATTCGCATGTAGAAGGCTTCTCAGAGTGGAACCTAGACTACTTTTCATTTCTGAAATATTTAGAGATTCTGCGTTAAAATTGAAAAATTTTAGAAAATAGAGGTAAATTTTAAATTATAACGAGTTACATAATAAAGGTAAAATTTATAGTTAACGTATGCCGTCGAAGCCGCGGAATATAGTAACTAGTTCAATAATAAATATCCTGTCTCATTTTAGATTATTTCTAATTATGCATAGAATTTCAATAAAATCCGTATAAAACCATTTTAACTTAATTGCGTGAGAAACATGCGAACTTTTAAAATTTGGCATTTATATTAGTAACAGGGTGCTAAATTTCCATCAGCAACATCAGGAAATATTCTGACTTTTCTCAAATATTAGAGAGATATGAGAGAGAGGTGATGTTAATATGAGATTAATTTAGCGATATTTAACGATCGTAGCAGGTGGAAGGAAGTGGTCTCTGCCTACCCCAATGGGAAATTAATAAATAATAAAAGAGGCGTGACTATGCATGCATGTATGCATGTACGTATGTAGTATGTACTATGGTCTCTGCCTACGCCTATGGGATATCGGCGTGAGTGTATGTATGTAGACACATCGGCTTAGGGTGTGTGTTTTCGGTCAATCAGTCAGTGCTAGAGGTTAATAAGGTAGATGAATAGTGGCTAATACCCTCAATCAATCACGATGATGATTGAGGCCCACCAACGCCTAAATATCTCATCTAAATTTTTAAGCAATCGGTGCTGTAGTTGAGCCACGGAGACGGGTGATAAACAAAAGCAATTTCACGTTTATTAAAATAATAAAGGTTTAACGAAATAGGGGCTAATGCTGTTATTTTTTAAACACGACAACGTTAACTATGAAAAGTTAAGTGCATTAGTTAAGTTTGCACAAAAAGTTAATACAAAATAAATCTTTACTTTTTTATAGTACATATATATAGTTTAGTAGTGTAGAAATGCTCCATTGTTTTTTTTACAATATGGTCTCACACTATAACAGCGTTTTTGCGAAGTTACCCTAGTATTATAAATGGATGTTTCATCTTATTGTTATAACGATACATGTCAAGGTACTTGACATGACATTCACAGACAACGAATAGTTAAGCGACGAGGTTGTCAAACAGCTGTCAGACGGACCTGCCAGTGCCGGAAGCAGACTGCGGCGAATAAAACGAGCCTCATTTTGATGGGAATACCAGCGCTGCAACAGCGGGGGTTTCATTCGTTTCATTCGGCTGTGTAGCAGTAACAAGCTAGGATGTAACTTTTCGAACAAGCTCGTAATAAAATAATTAGGATATTACAAATTTACACCAATCACGCTGCATATTTTATTTTGTATATTAATTATTTGCTCTTCTTTTGTTAATTGTATTTGTTGTACTTGTCCGAATAAATGTGTTTATTTTTTTCATTCTTTCTTTACATATATAGAGACTACATGTCTGGTCATTCAATCATAAATGTCTATCCCATCAAAGACTTTACCTTCGTAATCAAAGGTGTTTTCATTAAATTCATTATGTTACGAAATTATTCAAAGATTCCGTTGTGTAAAACCTGTTTTCAGTAAAAGATAATGCTTTTCTGAGTTAATTTAATTAAATAGCAAGTGGCGACGACGCAATAAAACGTATTTTTATCAATCAATCTACAAGGTACCTCGCTTTTCTACGTAGTAAGTTATATACCAGAGGTCCACAAACTGTTTTGTTTCGTAGACCATTATTTTTACTCTCTTCTCTCCTTATTCGTACTCCTTCTCACTAGAAGGAGTACGAATAAGGAGAGAGGTAGCGGCCAGGTAGGTACCTTGGAATTAGGTACTCAAAACGCTCTTGTGGATATACTGGGGACTTAGGATTATGAAGAATTGAGAAAAAAAAGATCTAAAATCTGTAAATTTCCACGTTGCCGGATTGGTAACCACTTCAATTTCGATCGGAATTTAGGGACTTGATCATATTTCCGCATACCGAAAATGAAGTTAAGTTTCTATTACGTTATGTATATAAATTAAAATATTACACATTGTCCCAATTTTGAATTCTACATAAATTGTCGCGCAAATTTCATAGTCTCGCCTAATTTGGCATCTGTCGTACATAGTTTCTCAGAAACTTAAACTTCCTGTACAATATGTTTATGTTGACTTATAGGAACTTTCCAGTCGTGTTACTAATATTAAAATGACATCATTGTGAGGTCAACATTCTTTTAAACTGGTATATGACTTCAGACTGTGGTTTACTGGCCAGTACAACTTACCTCAATTAGAGAACTTACAATCATTGCGTATTTCTCTTTTTTTTTGGCATCTTCAAAATGTAGTTATATGATAATGGCACAACTATTAAATTTAACAAAAATAATTTCATGTTTTTCGTATATTAGTTACGTCATCTGGTTTAGGGTTCCCTAACTACGTGACGACTAAATATAATGTAAATTTTTGGTTACCTGAACATAATTAAGACATAAATTGAGATTTATATATTTACCAAATATTTACCAAAAATTCTTTTCGGTGTTTGTTTATTTTGTATTTATACATTAGGACCTTGAATAAGTTTTTGCTATTTTTTTACGTAATAAAAGTTTTATTTAAAATATAAGGAACAAAAATATTTCATTCAAAGTATTGTCCATCACTAGAGACCACCTTCTCCCATCTTTCTGGCAATAATTGTATTCCTCGTCGGAAAATCGATTTGTCTGTTGAGGCTATGCATGTGCATGAATCAAGCCGTTCTTTAGTATCTTCGTAAGAGTGAAAGCGCTGCTCAGCCAAGCCATGTTCCATCGAACGGAATAGGTGAAAATCAGAAGGGGCTATGTCAGGTGAATACGGCGGGTGGGATAAAACTTCCCATATAAGTGTTTCTAGGTAGATTTTTACTGGTTTTGCTACATGAGGTCGAGCGTTGTCATGTAACAAAATCACTGTCGTGTCTCTCCTCGTGTAGCGACCGTTTTTCTTTTAGGGCTCGTCTTAAACATATCAGTTGTAGTCGATAGCGATCTCCTTTGATAGTCTCATTTGGTTTGAGCAGCTTGCAATAAATTATACCCTGCTGATCCCACCAAATGCAGAGAAGATCCTCCAAACCATGGATTTTGGTTTTGCGGATGATGTTGATGCATGGCCGGGCTTACCCCTCGATTTTCTATGCTTTAGATTATCGTAATGTATCCACTTTTAATTTCCAGTCACGATATGATGCGAAAAACCTTTTCTCTTCTGTCTTTGAAGCAGTAGTTCACACGTGAGAAAACGCCGTTCGACGTCTCTCAGCTTCAGTTCATACGGTACACAATGTCCTTGCTTCTGGATCATTCCTAACACTTTTAAACGCTTCGAAACTGTTGAGGCATCTACTTGTAATGTTTTTCCAAGTTCTGCAAGCGTCTGATATCGATCTTGATCAAGCAATTCCTCAAATTCTTTATCATCAAATTTTTTCGGAGCGCCAGAACGTTTTTTGTCCTCAAGTTAAAAATCATTATTTTTGAAGCATCGAAACCAGTCTCTGCATGTCGTAGCCGACAGAGCATTATCGCCGTAAGTCTCAACAAGAATTCTGTGTGCATCTCCGCAAATACACTTTATTTGGCACAAAAGTAGACATTTTCAAAACTAATAAAATTGCTTTGCTTATACTATAGTCAACTATCAGACACTGAAATTTAAGGTTAGATATAGTACTAACTTATAAGTGCATTATCATTCGAAATTCCATTCATGAAGAATTACTACTGTCATCTATGTAGAAATAGTGAGAACTTATTCAAGGTCCTAACACACACACACACACACACGCACACACACACACACGCACGCACGCACGCACGCACGCACGCACGCATGCACGCATGCACGCGCTCGTGCGTACTATCTATCTATCTTTTTCTAATATCAAACGCCATAATGAGATAGCTATAATTTTGGTGCTGTCAGTTTAGTTTACACACGTCAAAATTAAAAGATTTAGACACGACCTCAGAGCATACGGACTTAAGCTACGCAATAACGCAACAATTTTTTGAACCCTTTAACAGAAATGTAGGTTTAATTGAATTGGTACCACTGTTTATCAATAATATTAATTTGAGTGTTAATCTGGCGGTAGTAAAGCAAGAACAAATATGATAGAGTAGACTACACTTACTTTTATTTAATCTATGCCAAATAGCATTATTCTGAGTTAAATATTCAGGTTAGGTGGTACTGGAGAATGCCAGCAATTCTCTGATTGCTGGGATGCTATCTACAGGGTATAAACATTCAGTCTTCAGGAGTAGCAAAGGATCTATATTGAAACGGGAAAACACTCTACATGATTTCTGTGGCAATGAGTCCAGGGTTCGAATCACGGTAGTGGTAAATTTTGTGTGATGACCACAAATGTTCGTATCCTAGTCATGGACACATTTATCTATATATGATTATTACATAGATTTATTTATATAGTATTTATTTATATATATCTTTATCTAATACCTGAGATATAGGAAATCCTAATTTGGTACTAGAGCAAGGTGTGTTTGTGAAAGTGACCCCACCGACCATCAAGTCATAGGGGTTCGTAGTCGTTGCGGTAGATGCCACAGGCACCTGAGAGGGAACGCATTCTTGTTGCTCGCTTGCCAATTATTTATTCTGCCTCTATCGCCGATTCTCCGGTCATGACGGTATGCGTGACGTCAGCGACGTCAGATTTCCTCTGTCTGTCTTTCCTCTTAGTCTTTTTTATGCTCTCTCTTCGTCACAGTAGTAAACGGGCCTCCTTTTCTCTCGCTCAATCTCATCCAGCTTCTCATAAACGAAAGTCTTGATTTTGAAAACGGTCTTGGTCAACCGTGTCTCATTAGCGCTGAAACTCTGCGCTGAAACTGTTACAACTCCCATGACCCTACCGACTAATACAGAATATACGAGCCGAATCGCGCGATAGCCACGGCTATCTGCTCTAGCTTTAAGTGTGATTACTTACAAAATCATCAATGTATAATGTTGTAAAATCAAGTAATGTATTTTAATTGAATAAATCAATCTATCTGTTACAAATCTTTTGTATCGTGTTGTTAATCTTTCATCTTCAAACGATTTATGATATCAGTTTCTGAAAGTAGGCCTTATCCTACGTATTTCTCTACTAAGTCTTGCATCCGGAGGAAGAGATTGATTTCTATCGGGTTTAACATTCCCAGAAAGAGTCTGAGTGACCCTATCATTATTCTGGGTCAACATAGCGTATTAAATTAATATTATCGAGTCCTGCGAAATCGATTTCATTTCTTTCGACACCCATCGTTAATTCAATACATTTCATTAACGCACATTTAGTTTATTTAAAACATGATTACGGGCAGGTCGTACCCTCAAATTGCACGGTGCATTTCGCAAGAACAATATCTGTATCAGGAGTTAAAGAGCATAGTTGTGAAACTCACGAAATGCCACACACCACTGTTGGTCAAGGACTCGCGATCTTGGAATTGGAATTAAACAGATTGAATATTCAATGTATTTTACCCGCGGCTCCGCCCGCGTGAATGTCTGTTTTCCGCTTCATGGGAAATCCCGAATCAATCATGGATTTATATAAAAAGCACCAATACACTTTAACTTAAGCTCCCGTACCTTAACGGCGGCTACTAAAACAGGGATCAAGCTGTATCTTCAATTCTATTGGAGCGATATTGATGAAATATGCCGCAGTATTTAAGGTGGAATAGTATCTTTAAGACTGTAATAGTTTGACCAAAATTTACCCTCTGGTTTTTGCGTGAAACTGGAACAAACAAACAAACAAACGAAACAAACATCGATGGATTTGGTTTCAGAAACCCTTAATTAGTCGATCTGAGTAGTTTTTTGTTTAAATATCTTTGATTTACAAAATTTGCCATTTAACAATTTTATAATAGTGTAACATAGATAGATAGATTACATGTAATGCAACTTATATATTATAGTTTTCTATCTAATATAGCTTAAGACGATAAAATCCCACTGATCGGGATTTTTCTTTTACAGAGCTTCCTGTCGGCGAACGCAAAATGTTGGTGGGCGGGCGCTCTGGCGGCGGCCACCGCCGAGCTGCGGTACGCCGGCTACGTGTCGCCGGGCGTGCTGCTGGTGGGCGGCGCGCCCCGGGCGCTGGAGACGGTGCGCGGGGCGTACGCGCGCTCCGTGCTCAAGCCGCCGCCGACCTACCTCATCTGCGGGCTCGGTGAGTCACTGTTCATACACACTCTTACATTTACACGACTGCCCAATAACAGGAGTGTATTGTTTCATTATACCGTCCCCTTATTGGCAGAATTCATTAAATGAACAAATCCTTCTTTTTTACAAACTTGTTTTCGGACCAAGTCTGTACTTAGTGAATATTTACATTTTCCATCTCGCGATATACGCATCGTATCAATGTGTGAG
>WUAW01002943.1:11745-28931 GCA_017165845.1 Thaumetopoea pityocampa | reverse complement strand
TATGGAAATTTGCGTACGCCAACGTAGACCCCCGTCGAGTCTCCCGTGGACCCCTGGGGGTCCACCTGGCCACTTTTGGAACTAAGATTCTAGACGGAGGTTGACACGTTCTCTGGTTTGGGGTTGCCACACCGGCACATTAGAGCCCCAACGAACTACTTCCTCCGCCCCATAACGTTTGTAAACACGGAAGACACAGTTCAAATATTATATATTTTATAGACGACAACAACCTCTGATAAAAGGTGGTAGAATAAACTTGGCTGCTGTTTTGTCATAACTGTTAACACTGCACTGTCCGCAGATCTATAATAGTCTAGTTTTTTCGTGTCGCGCCGATAGACCTGATTTACATCATTTTGTTTATCGCCGGCGGTTTTTCGACGTCCTTGGGAGACAATAAATCGTCAAGTTCACTAATCTTATCGTCAGTTCCCATGAGTTTTTATTCCAGTCCCCATATTTTTCGTATTGTTTGTTAAACAGAACACGAAATATTAGCTTTCATTCTATAGTTTTGCAAACCACAATAGACTCATCTGCGCTTGTGCGATAATTTCCACATGCCACTAACGTGGAGCCACCGGCGCTGGCCCAATAATTTGCACATGACAACAACGTGGAGCCACCGGCGCTTGCCCGATAGTTTCCGCATGGCACCAACGTGGAGCCACTGGCGCTTGCCCGATAATTTGCGCATGACAACAATGTGGAGCAACCGGCGCTTGCCCGATAGTTTCCACATGGCACCAACGTGGAGCCACCGGCGCTTGTCGAATAATTTGCGCATGACAACAATGTGGAGCCACCGGCGCTTGCCAGATAGTTTTTCGCATGGCACCAACGTGGTGCCACCGGACGGCATAGTGTTAAGTATGAACTGTCATTATTGTCAACTCTTAATTTTGGCTTTTGTATGTTGATGCGTTTTACACAATGTATATCAATTTTTGTTGTTACTTGGATTCTGTTAAGTTTCTGTTCTTTTGATAATCTTATGGTTTATTTTCTTATTTTTATTGAGTTTAAACATAAGTTGTAATCATGAGCAGACTTCAGTGTAGATATTATATTTTTGACACTAATGTTTCTTCTGTGTATATATTTAAACAAATTTATGTAATAAAAATATTTTTTATAACGTAAAACCGTGTTTTCTTTTTATCAACTTAAACCCCTACATAAACCATAATAACGCCAGTAATACGTATACATCTATACTGCCAGCAAGATATAGGTAGGATATATAATATATAAAAGGCTGTATGTAAGATACCTAGTTACAAGGTAGTATCTCTAAGTAGTCTGTGGTTACAAGTCTGTGTAGTGTAGGTACTTAGTTCAACCACCAAACTGTAGACGGCAGCACTTTCCATACATGCCATTATACAGCAGGGTTGCTAACGTAAAAAATTAACAAAAATTGTTTTATAACAACAAAGCAATTTTACTAATTTTACTCTTTGAGCTATGTCGGTGATTCTAGTTTTGTGGATCTCTTTATCTGAGATAGAGTCTGTTATGAGGCGGGCTCAGATGATTTGTTTACAACTGACGTCGACCTTTCCACACATGTGCATTGGTCCTCAAATTCCGTATGTCGAGTAATATAATTCAGTCACTAGCTGGTCACTCTTTTACGTGTCTCCCATCTTAAATTTCACAACATATATGTATGATATGGAAAATATATAAATGCAAATCCCAGAATTGATTTGTAAGAATTCTCAAGATGATGTAATGTAAAATTTTGTGAGCAGATACTTGATATTTTGATACAAAATTCTTAGGATTAGAATAATAATTTCTGCTTAATAGCCGGCTAAAATCTACACAATCTCGTGCTTTATTGTATTCTGAGGGATATTGTATAATGCGATCTGTAAGATATCTGCCAAGCGTGAAGATTATAGCAAACCCTCCTTTAAACGTGGAAGCTCATGTCCAGCCGTAGTTTTCCGTGGTCTAATGATGATGATGTCGGCATTCATTAAGTTTATGTTCTATCGGTAATTTTCAGAGTTGTTATTACAGAAGAGCGCAGTCGAATCGCATCGATTCTGCCCCATTGAATACCCGTTCTGATTCATCTTGACACGCCACTGTTCGATGCAGAGTGGTTACAAATGCTGTTGTCACCCTAATATCCTGAATAGTCCTGGCTATGAGGGTTGTGGCTATGAAGCGGGTTTTAATCATGAGCCAACATTTGAAGTCATTCCCTAAAACTTCCAGAACTTCTGCTTTGAACAGTAACATAAAATTACCAACCAGGAAACTGTTTTACGTAGCTTCCAAAATATGCTAATAGTGTGCTCGGCTGCGGTTCAAACTCCATACCATTGGATCTGAAGACGAGACTACGCCACCATTAATCTTTTTTTTATATGAGAGGGGGCAAAGGGCAAGCGGGTCTTTTGATGGTAAGTGATCACCGCTGCCCATAGACACCCGAAACACCAAAGGGATCGCAGGTGCGTTGCCGACCTTTCAGTGTAAGTTCATCTCTTAAAGGTCCCCAAGTCTCATTCATTATTGCCAGATGCGCTTTGGCTCATTTTGAGGTTAGTTGATGTGTACCAAAGCTGTACAGCCAAATCAGGTTGTGATGTACGGTCAGCAGATAAATAAAAAAAGAAATACTTTTTGTCTATTTTTATAAGTAGGTACTTAATATTATACATATTAAACGTAATTTAATATGCATAACTAACTTCTAACGCCACTTATAAGCGGCTGATGTGAGAGTGCGAGGCGCGTGGTGGCTAGCACGAACCGGTTTATTCCTGTTTTAGTCACTGTGTGTACAAACATTAGTACTAACGCAAAAACGTCTCCAAACTGATTTATCTGTAGTTGAGGTATTATAAAGGTATAAAATTAAAAAAAAACAACATATCACTGTTTATATCACTTTTTTATAATTTATTTTTCACAACATTTTTTTTTAATTCTGTAAAATTTACATTAGCTTAAAACTCCTCACAAATATAATATAATATAGTAATTATGTATCGCAATAACAAGCGTTAGCACGCTTCGTATAGAAACAGGCAACTTGGAAGAGAATGAAAAATTACAGCGTAAATAGACTTGATAAAAACTATAGATAAGCTTATTTGAACAGAGGCATTACGACCTAGAAACCACTTAATTAGAGAGTCGGTGTCGAACGATCGCTTTGAACATATGAGCGATGGGCGACACGGCGTAGTGTCGCGTGACGCAGGTGTTGCAAGACTGTTTCTTGAAAGAAAGAATGTGGTTCAAGAAAGAGCATGGTTCAAGAAAGAGCGTGGTTCAAGAAAGAGCGTGGTTCAAGAAAGAGCGTAGTTCAAGAAAGAGCGTGGTTCAAGAAAGTTCATTGCTTGTAATATATAAGTTAAACAATTGGTAAATGTAGGTATTTGTGTATTTGGATTACCCTCAATTCAAAGTTTTTGTTTTGTCAAATAACAAATCATTCTTTTGCTGACATGATGTAACATATATTTTGATTTAATATTATATTACGTATAGATAGATTGTAACAGGACACACTTGATGCCGCATCTGATTGTGTAACACCTTACGTTTAACGACACTACGCTTTTTATTGAGGCGTTTGCGTGAATCATCCCAGACAACTTGGATTTTAAACCATTATTCATACACGTTTACTATATTTAAAGATCTAGTTACATTTCCGTTAGAAGGTGGACCTTCACAATTATTTATAATAATTATTAAAAAAAAAGAACTATAATTGATTAGAAAATATATCTGAATATGAATTGACGTACAAATGAAAATATATCTAGATCTTATGAATCAACATCTCTAAAGTAAATGCGTTATAGTGTTTTTTTTTCATGCATACTATAATGCCAATAAGTTTTTTTTTACGTTTACGTTTAATTTTTATATTTACGTTTTAACTCTTCACTTTTCACATTAATTCATCGCGACACTAGACAGTCATATAACATTAACACAAAGTAAATTTTATTTACACAGACATTGTGCACACCTGCTGTCGCCATGTTGGTTATAATTGACCTGAGAATTGAGAATAAATGCCATATTTTCATACAAAGTTGCTATTGCGAATTGTATACTTTCACGCAATTAATCAAATAGAGGATATGGTGAAAAATCAAATTGTCCAATGGAAGAAGGGATTTAGGGATCAATCAGAACACCGCGAACATAGCCAAATATGTATGTGTGTTAAGTCTCTTGTATGTTTTTTCAAAGGAAATGGAAATTTGCAAGTGCAACATCAGCAGCAAAACTAACGGACGGAGGAGAAAAAAATGAATACATTGAAAACGTAAAACGAAAAGCAATGGCGGGTTGAGAGTCTGTTAGGTGGTTCGACAATATTCTAAGATGACTGAAAGTACCACTATATACCAGTGTACGGACAAGCGACCAACTAATACTAGTGGTATGCAAATGATAAAATCTACACTCAACGAGTAACTATTCTTTAAAATAATGATAATGATTATCTTTAATAAGATTATGTAACTTAAGGAATATAAATTAAAAACTGGCGACAAACGTGTACACACACACACACATTTGCTTTTGCGTGTGCATCAAATCGTTTCTTGTGTACGTAGGTGGCAACATCGAAACGAAAGAAATGTCTACAAATGATTTGATTTTACGCAAAATATAACTTAAATTCTGGACTATCCATATTAAGAGTTACATCGCAGCGCTAAGAAATTAAATTCTCTCAGTCCTAGTACTACTCTAACAAATTGTATTTGATTCAATTCAACAACTTGCACACTCCTCAAAATTGAATTTGAAACAATATATACATACATATAACAATCACTCAAGCTACGCACGCAAACGCCATTGAGCAGTGCTCATTAGGAATAAAAATAATTATACATTAAGGCTAGCTGAAACTGATGGTAACTTTAGACAATAAAACCCTAAACTAAATATCAATGTCTCTCTTTACTAATACACTTTTATAACATTTAGCGATCATGCTACTTTATGGCATGATGTTTGGAAGAGCTTTATGGATTTATGAGCGTTCTTATGCCCAAATCTAATGCACAATGCTAACTCGTACATCGGAACGGTATACCTGGCCAAAATACTAAGAAAAAAATCAGATAAATTCGCCAAAAAATATGTTTTGTCCAAATTATAAATACTCAAAATCATAGAGATTTTATTACCAACATTATGTCTTTATCACTAATACATCATTCATACATTTATAAACGCAAAGGATTATTATATCAAATAGTTAAAATACTGTTACATAACAAATATCTATGACTTCGAGGCCGCCTATAAACTTTATAATAGTGGCAGCCCTGAAAACAGGCTAATATTATTAGTTAAGTAATTAACTGGATTATGTTAGGGTGTCAACATACATAATTTTTCTCTTAGTGCTAATAGAGAACAATCACAAAAATATACCATCATCAAATATTGTATTTTTTATTCACGCGAGGAGGTAGTTTTTAACGGATCTTGCCAACAACTGATCTATAATAACAATCACAGTTATCAATAACAATTATAATGACGATATATGTAAAATTACATTGAAAACACCTGTCGAAAAGACTACAGATCACAACTTAGACGCCTGTTTCGATATAGCAAGTAACACTAGTGATAATTAACTTACATTCACTCTTATTATATATAGACTAAAGTTTAGATTCAGTTAACTATGTTTATGTACTTCATTTATATCTAAGTACAGGTGACTGTGTACTAGGTCTAAATTTAGTGCTACCGTTTGACATTGGCCGCGTTCCGTTACTCTGATCGTTGATTAATGATGCGTTCCTTTTAAAGAACACCATTCTGACTTATAGAACATACGATGACATTTAGAAAAATCTCCGAAGAGAATGGTCACTTATATTGAATGCACCAAATTGTATCTTCGCGGAAGTCACGACAAATGACACAGGGAGGTCAGTGGATCAACCGATGAATGTCAAACATCCTTATCAAGATCTCTAAATGAGAATTACCTTGTGTTTAGAATAAATGAGATCTCAAATTTTGGTTCGATAGTGAGCAAGATCGGAAAAATTCGTTCATAAACTCGTTCAATTGTTGCGAAAGATTAACATTATATTAACTCTAGTAGCTGATTGTACTTGATTACTTCGAATAACTTCATCTACTCATAAATATGCTATATTATAACAGTTTAATTCAAGCCCTACATAGTTTTCCACGCATTTTTTTTGTATACATATAATAATTATAATCTGATTTTATCCAATTAGCAAAATATCTAAGACATTCAAGTATTGGCCGGACATCGTTTCATCATCTTTCATATAATCTATATCTCATTAAAATACAACAATTATATCTCTCTATTTAATTTAATCTAGACAACGTTATGTAAGTAGATGTTATAATCATCGACAACTTGGTTAATTACTACAACAATTCAATCACATTCTCCATTTCAGCTACGTCTTCATTACAAGTCGATCTAACAAGTCCTTCATAGTTAAAAAAAAACCAAAATATTCATAATAAGTACTAAGTGACTTCGCTACTTGTAAACGTTCTTAAAATATTCACATAATTGTATTTTTATTTATATTAAAAAAGCGTGAACTTTAATATTGTACACACCTTAGTATTTTAATATTTTTCGTGTTTTTTTTTTTGTATTTTTTTCTTTTTATATTTTTTTTGTGTGTATCATAATTTGTTACAACGTACGCCAAGCCGTATACAATACTAGAGCGGTCACGAAACGCTAGTGTATACATACATCCTTTGCAATTGATAAATAGATAGTAAAATAGGTTTTCGTTTGGAGGAACGGAGCTCTCCGGCGAGCCGAGCGGCTGGCCTCGCCCGCGGCTCCCCGCCGCGCTCCCGCCTCACTATTCACGTTCGTTGGGAACGCGGAATCGCAAACGGAATTATTTCTACGAAAACATTCACAATCCCCATTTCTATGATTTTTTAATCCAAAACATTTTACGATTCATTGGAATTTTTTGCCCTAGAGTTCGCGGTCGATACATTGTACAAAGCCCTACTAATCATCTCAACTGCTAAATATCGCGCGATCCCTTATTTAAGATTTTTACGGTTATGGAATTCGGAGCGGTTATGGAATTCGGAACGGTTATGGAATTCGGAACGGTTATGGAATTCGGAACGGTTATGGAATTCGGAACGGTTATGGAATTCAACATTTAATTTATCATTTAATTTCAGCTGCATAATGAAACATACTTTAATAAAACAAATAATCTGTATGGTGACAAAGATTATGTGACGTAATTTCATAATCATGTTTTTTTTTCAATTGATTTTATTATATTAATTTTATATTTGAACTTAAATGTTTAATGAATATGTCATTTGATTTAAAGCGTTAGAAACGTCACTTGGGAACAACAATATCTTTCTTTACTGTGTGCTGATGATGATTTATGTCCTTTTAGAAACTATTAGCAATATATATACTAATGGAAACCCCATCAGAATCCATTCAGTATTATTTGTGTGACGCCGTAACATCCGTTTTCACAGTTTCATTATACGACAGTACATATAGCTGCTGTCTGCGATTCCGTGCATCGAATAAGTGTGAATAGACCTACTACATAGATGCCACAGATGACGTCACGTATTAAGTGTCGTCTCAGCGTTTCGGCGACAAATTTGCAACGGTAACAAAACGCTAACGTTAGGAAATAAACTGCTGTGAGTTCCGTGCCGGCGCCGTGCCCGCCGACAGCCGCGCGCGCTCCTCGCGGCCTCGTCCCGGAGGGCCGGCGGTCTCCGTTACACTAATTTCCCAGGTTGATTAGCAATAAAACAGGCGGTGTGCACGCGTTCGGTGTTCTGTCCGCTCTCACGGTACTATACATAAAAGCTTAAAAATAACTAACTAGTCTTTTACAGAGGCCGAGCGTCGCGCCGGCGCCGGCGCCGTGCGCGCACGTCAATTTTCGTACTGCTAACATATTAACCGGTCAACACGTGAGGAGTACGACTAGAAATTAGTTCACGTACCGTTCCGGTGCGCCACGGGGGCTGGCGGCGGGCGGGGGCGAGGGACGCGCCGGCGCCGACTCCTACGGTAATATTATATACATTTGGCACTAGATTCATCGCGGGCTGAGCGCAGTCGCGCGTCACGCGGGACAACACTCGCAGCAGGCCGGCGCGGCGGCGCAGGCCGCGCACGCGGGGCACGCCGCGCACGCCGCGCACCCCACGCATGCGGCGCACATGCACACGTAGTAGCCGCCGCTGAGCACCACGGGAGTCTGCGCGCACAGCTCGCGGCACGCCAGCGCCTCTATCAGCGCGAGCGTCTGCCGCCGCTCGTGTCCCATCAGGCACACGGTGGACTCGCGGACCACGCCGTGCAGCAGCGTCAGGTACCTGCGCACCAACGCACACCTCAGACACACGCCGCACATACATCCTGCTATTGAAAGGTAAATGAGAGTGCGTATTGTGGAAGATAAGCAATCACCAGAACAGAACCAAAATTTAAACAGGTCATCAAGACATCTTGAAAGTTACGTCGACAGGATAGTATATATATAGTCGGTGAAGCGCATGATAGTGCTGATTGCTGGTATATTCCTGAGCTGGTTCACGCAAAACCTACGAAAAGGGATAACCCAACTATCTATCACGTGGCCCTACCGACCAGTACCACGAGATGGGATAGGTTTGCCTCACTTCATAATGTAATAATTAAAGTAAGGGAGAAACGAACCGGGGCCTCTGCTCGGCCACCGGAGTGAACACGGACACCTGTGCGATGGGATGGTCTGACTCTTAATATGCAGGCGTCACACAGCAAAAATTATATATACGATATAGAAGAGCAAAGTACCTGTGCTTAAGCGCCTCCTCTTCCCTGCCGACGAAGTGGTTCCGCAGGTAGGCCTCGAGTTTGGCGCGCTGCTGCCCCAGCTCCGGGAAGTCGATGAAGAACCTCGAGCACATGTACCGCTCGAGGATCTTGATTTTGTCGGGCCGCGCCGGCCGGTAGCCCTTGGCGAGGAGCGCGCAGTACTTGAGCAGACCCCCGCCGCGGATCTCCTCCGGCTGCCGCGTCGCAATCAGCTTTTCAGCGAGGTGTAACAGAGCCTCATTGAAATCGCCGAACACGGATTCCCCGACCACGGTGGGGTAGAAGTTCTCGCCGATCGGCAACTGAGCGCACTCGTGGAACGCCAGCAGAGAATCGAGAGCGATTTGAAAGGAGTCGACTGAGAACTCGAACTGGCGGCGCATCGTGTCCACGAACTTCAGTTCTACGGTCTTGTGACCGCGGGAGTTGCCGAGCGATATGAGGGACCAGCGGTCGCCGTCGGAGTTGACACGGACCATTTTCGAGACGTACGCTTCTTTGAGGCCGGCGGAGCTGGCGCGACGGCGAGGCGTGGCAGGCGGGAGGAGAGTGGAAAGGTGTCCGAGCACAGCAGCCTTCACACGGTCACAGTGACGAGCCGTGGGTAATTCTGCCGTGAATATGAGGTCGATATCGGAGTAAGGCTGTGCGCGGTCCGTCAGCACGTGGCTGGCCGCACCGCCGTTTAGCCGAACGTCGCGGACTACGATTCCGGCGCCTCCAGTGGACTGCGAGGCTTCTAGCCTGGCACGCACGCCGGCCACCAGCTCGCGCAGGCGCACGTGCAGGGTGGGGAAGTTGCCGCGACCGTGGATGGGCACCACCTCGTCCATGACATCGTTGAGCCGCCGCACCTGCTCGTAGCTAAGGACGGCGTGCCGCTCGCCGCCCCACCCCTCGTCCGAGGAGGTGTAGCTCGACTCGCTCTGTAACAAGAAACCAGTCAGTCAGTTCTGAGGCAAGTTCTTAAAATCTTATTTAGCAAAAGAATAGCTGACACAAAAGGCCGTTGTGCCAAAGAGAATTGTTGACTAGAATTAACAGGATACATATAAAAATCGAACTGCTTTACTAATCAAAAACAAAGACTGTTTTTTACTTTTAAGAAGTTTAGAGACTTTACAGCGCTTATTTTTAATGTAGGACAGTGTAATTTAATTATACTTAGTGCAATTATGAAAGTTAATGGTAAATTTCAAACAATAATTTTAGGTTTGCACGTTTATTTAGACCATTGGTACCCAAAATGGTACACCCCAGGGATCGACGATGACGTGCAAGGGGTTCACGCCCACTGCATTGTAAAACACATATTAACAAAGTGAAAAACATTACAAGTGGTCTATAACATACATACATACACTCACGCCTCTTACCCATTGGGGTAAGCAGAGACCACTTCTTTCCACCTGCTACGATCGTTTAATGTAGTAAAGTGGATATTCGCAGCCCACATTTCACCCCCGTGGGCAACGAGACGTGTCGGATGGCGAACCATGACATAGTGGTCTATAATTAATATATAAAGTTTAAGGATCTCTGATTCAGACGGTGTTATAATAGCATGCGATCTGATTGTTTATATTACATATACACATACACAGCATCACAAACAAACCTCAGCAGGGCTGTTCAGAGACGTTCGGAGTTAATTAAGTTATCAGTGGGTAAACGACATGCAAAATTCATATTACTTATATTCTTTAGCCTCTAGTGAATAAGTATTAAAATATTTCTTTGACAGTCTTACCAAGCATACAAAAATTTAGCAGATATTCCACGCACATTGTTAAGGAGATGCCAATATTTGAGTTTTATGACTTTTTTTTCGCTCTTAAACATATTTCTAGGCAATCTAAAAATATTTATGTATATATTCTTAGATAACCATAAAAACAGAAGACATTATCATTAAAAGCAAAAAAATATGTATCTGTTATTTAGTGGAAATGGCATTCGTTTTTAAATTTTATTTGAACGTTTTGTGTATTTTTTAATTTATCTTATTCATTAGTTAATTTTAATGGTTCATTATTGATTTTAGATTCAAATGCCTTACTGTGAGACCGATTAAATTGTTACAAGTTTATAAGGTGTTTGTACTATTGATTCAAGAGTAAAATTGACAAATAGTTTTCTTAAATTTTAACTAAATTCTAAACATTGAGATATTTCTTGTGAAATAATGTTTTTACATACTCATGTATCATATTAGTTATCGATTTATAATATATTAGTAATCATATTATATACTCATATAATATGGTTACTAATATATTATAAATCGATAACTAATTTATTTTTATAAAATGTATTTACGATACATTTAAAAATATAATTATCATCACGTTTATAATGAGATTAACAATTATAATTAACGTTGGACAATATCTGTTGTTTATAACGTTGTTTGTAACGTTGTTTATAACACAGATAACGTAGGTTAATCATTGTTACTATTGAACTTTAATCAGTGTGTATGCAACATGTAAACTGTATCGTGCACTACACACATGTGTCACTAGCTGCAGGTTAAAATTAAAAAAAAAGAAGAATGTGATAACGTAAAGATATCATTACAATTTGTAGCAGAGATAACGTGCAACAATGTTAAGGTTTACTTACTGGCTTTACTGAACGTACCTACGCATAGGTGACGCGATATATTTATGAACATCATCCATGATACATACATACATACATACACTCACGCCGATATCCCATAAGGATAGGCAGAAACCATAGTATATACTACATACAGACATACAGTCATGCCTCTTTCCCATTGGGTTAGACAGAGACCACTTCTTTCCACCTGCTACGATCGTTCAATGTAGCAGAGTGGCTATCCGCAGCCCACATTTCGCCCCCGCGGGCAGCGAGACGTGTCGGGTGGCGAACCACGACGCCGCCATTTTATAAGGTAAAAATGTTAAAGTTTCCCATTGCGTTCCCGTGGCTGATCCATGATGTTTAAGATATTTTGGTGAAATTATACGATGGACGTAATATAATATTAGACGAGCACGGTAAGAAAACATTATGTAACTGAGGAACATTTGCCTCAAACATAAATCAAGTATCAAACCCGTTAGTGTGCAGTATACCCACCAAATCTGTATTTGCATACAAAGCGCGAACACCTGACTACACTGTTTGATACGTACGTAGTGACGTCAATATTTTCTACAAATATTAATTTAATTATAACAATTCATCCACACATACTCGTATACAATTACTTGTATACGAGATATAAAATAAAGTATTACTTGTCCTCACTGAGTGACTGATTCATTATCATAGAGCCAAAACCGCTTAAGCTAAAAACTTGTAATTTTGGCAGTCAATACATTTAATGTTGTAAGCATCCACTAAGAAAGGATTTTTGGAAATTTCACCCCTAAGGGGGTATAATAAGGTATGAACGATTGTATGAAAGTCCGTTATATTTGATGTAAGAAACACGAAATTTAATATACCTACTTCTGGTTAGAAATAACTGTGCACGTATACCGGCGTTTTTCAAAATTTTACCCCTAAGGGGGTGAATTACGGGTTTGTAAGTTTATATAAGAAGTTCGTCACCTTTGAAGGAAGAATCACAAAATTTCTTATACATTTTTTTTTGCGCAGAAAATGCGTGACGCCTACCTCAGTGCCGAGAACACAGCGCCACGGTTGTGTGGGAATTGTACCCCCTAAAAACTGCACGCCTCCTTTCGTATCCCGTGCGCCCAGCGGTGGGGGCCACTCACGTAATCGTCCACGTATGGTTAGAGACAAACGTACACATACATCGGCGTCATTCTAAACCCCGGGGTGAATTAGCGTAGCAATTTTAGCTCCACAAGGGGACCCGGAAACGTCGTCTACAAAGTGGTGCGGTACTACGGTAACTAAAAATAGATTAAAAAAAACTAAACACGTGAGCAAGGTTGGGGGTAACAGCTAGTCGTTTATATTTTGCCAGTCTACCCTGCAACAGTCCTTGTATTATACACAACAATCTATACACAACAGTCTATACACAACAGTCTATACACAACAGTCTATACACAACAGTCTATACTATTATCAAATTGTTAATTGTCAAATTTTGTAAATTATACATATTAAGAAACTACTCAGATCGACTAATTAAGGGCTTCTGAAACCAAATCCGTCGATGTTTGTTTGTTAGTTTGATCAAGCTTTACGCAAAACCAGCGGGTACATTTTAGTCAAACTCGAGAGCTCAAGTGGTTCTAAGGCTTTTTATATAAATCTATGATTGTTTCAAGATTTCCCATTTAATGGAAAATAGATATTCACACGGACGGAGTCGCGGGCAAAAGCTAGTAATTATGATAAAAAAACTTCTCAGATAATAAGTCACTCGCAGGATAACGGTGCTGTCCATTACCCTGACACATCTTACGGTACCTGCGGAAAACAGATGAAGTGAGGGCATAATACTATTATTATGCTAATACCACACAGCACACAGAGAAATAGGTGAGAGTCTTATACATGAGAGAGAGAGAGAGAGAGAGAGCGAGAGAGAGAGCGAGAGAGAGAGCGAGAGAGATTACTCTTTATTGCACACCAATTTGGTAATTATGAGTTATAACGGCTATGTTGTTTTTAGAGCTGAAATAATTTTTAATCGATAGAGGACCCCTAGCTATAATATATTTTAAAAGTCACATTTGGGGGGAATTCAACCAAAAAAAATTACCACCAATTTTAAATATCGACGGTTGAAAGGTAATAGGGTATAAGCGACATAAACACAATTGTTCAGAGGAGCGGTTTACAGTTTGAAACTGCAGAAAAATGGACATAACTTTTTTAATTATTGTCATATCATGAAAACTGGAGACAGCTCTAGAATCAAAAAAAATGAAAGCATTAATTGGCAAAGCATTTATATATTTGATTCGACGACGTTTTATGTGGTTTTGTGCCGATTAAATCAATTGATCCTGATTAGATCAATCAATTGATTGAGTTTCTTACTTGGGCATAAGTGAGAAAAAAGTCATTTTAGAGCCATGGGAGTAAGCGCATTCGAAAAAGCGGACAATATTAAGTAAGATAGCATACATAACTCATTTACGACCAAAATGGCGCTTATGCTTACCTTTCAACCGTCGATATGAAGTATACACTTGGCAATCTTATTCCAAGCTACGGATTCTTCTACGCAACCGTTAAATTGACATAATTGCAAGAACACATATATAGATTTTATCTTGTCTAATTAAATTTACCAACTACTCACAAACCTTACAAATGGTAATCGCCGAGTGTTGTCGAGTCCGGCTCGCAACAATGGATGACGGAATTCAATAATCTGGTTTGACTAGTTAATTGGATCCTGCCGGGCCATTTCCTACAAACCATTTGTCAATTCTGATAATAAATACAACAGGATCCGTGTAGCAGGATTTATGCAATACTGTCATTTAATTTAATTTATTTAATTCAACACCTATCGAAACGGAAGAAGTATTGAAAATACAAAGTTTGCATTAAAATACTCGTATATTTACATTACAATAACTTTAAAAAAAACCTAGGTTATATTATATAATTCGCTACGAATTCTGTATTAGATTAAATAGTAGGTAAACCTTAGTTGAAGGTTTACATAGGACATATTCCAAATTTAGACATCATTCGATAGATATTTCATTTGAAACAAAAAGCATTATCGCGAAATGATGTTTCTTTTAGTAGTAAACAATAACTGGTAAAACGAAGCCTTACAGAAATACGTAAATATGAATGCATCATCTTTTTCTCATTTCACAAACCTTGACTGGTACACAGGCAAACAGTCTATGAATAATATGCGGTGTTGGCATAAGGGAAGAACGACAAGGTGTAAATGGCTCCCTACTATCTGGTGGTTCAAACCAAGCCTTTCAGCCAGCACACTCTGCCAAATAAGAATCGTGAAAATTGAAAAAGCGCGGGTTTCCTTTTCATAAAGGATGTTGGAAGACAGAAGGGAGTCACCTCACGCAAATTCCACAACTCTTATAAAAGTCAGAGCCTGCTAGTAAGGTTTTAGGTGATAAGGAAATTAAGTAAGGGATTTAGATAATACGTAGCTTTAACCCGAAATTTATGCAATATCTAATTTCAACTCTAAGACCTATCACGGCAAAATACCTCTTTTTATGAAGGAAATATAATTTCGGTAGTGGATATGTTTAGGAATGGGATATCTAAACGTGGCTGATATAATAAATTAATTAATACCCTTCACTTCATAGTATGAATCCGCTCTAAATCAGAACCTGATTGATGTTATTACAGAGGTGAGATGTAGCCGTGGTTTAATTAACGGACTACCGTCAAAAGTTATCTCCGTAAACGATCATAATTTACGTACATTCCGAAACTCGAAGAAGCCGTGGAAATAACAGTGTCCTCGGGCGGGTTTCGAACCCTACAACTTCGGATTCGATGGCGATGCAATATCTTTACATCAACGTTAACAAATTATTTAACTCGATTAAGAAAGCATTAAACGCTTTGTGTTTAATCGAATTCTGTAATTGAAAGCCTTCACAGTCAAGTCACTGATTTAAAAAAAAAACTTGTAAAAGTGTCATTGTCATTGTCACGGTGGCGCGCAGTGCGCACTGAACGCTCTCACGAACTGCACGACGTGACCTTGTTACGAGACCGATTAAAATACGAAATTTTATATTGTTTTTCCTCGTCAATTTGAAATCAGCCGGTCGTNCAAGTCACTGATTTAAAAAAAAAACTTGTAAAAGTGTCATTGTCATTGTCACGGTGGCGCGCAGTGCGCACCGAACGCTCTCACGAACTGCACGACGTGACCTTGTTACGAGACCGATTAAAATACGAAATTTTATATTGTTTTTCCTCGTCAATTTGAAATCAGCCGGTCGTTGAGGTCAAATGCGCAATCGTAACAAATCGTATCGGACCCGAGCTGCTCTCTACAAACGAATGAGTATACTTCGCCAACTTTTTTTACAGAGACGTAGAAACCAGCTGTTTCACCAAGGTTATGTCAACTAATGCGTGAAGTATTTTGTGTTTCATGTTTGTATAAATAAGCACTGTCGAAACTATTTTCTGAATAACAAATTAAAATCTAGTAACCAAGTGTAGTAATTACAGCAAAATCATTTATGGTAAATACTATGCAATTAACTGGATAGTGTGTCTCAACAGGCTGATAATAATTATGATGATGAAATATATAAAAAAAATTGACATTTTAGTTAATTTTATAAATGCGAAATAAGAAATTTATTGAATTATTGCGTTGATACGGTCAAGGAGCAGGAGAGTTATATGGTCTAATTTTCATCAGACTCCAGATTTCATTAGCCGCTGCACCTAGTTCTGTGTAAAGACACAAAAAGAGACACTTCACACTTCTGTGCAGAGGCAGTACCCAAAAGTTGAGTGGCAGAGAATGCCCTTGGCCTTTATAAATAAATAAATATTAACATCAATGTCATCATCACCTTTACAACATTGTTCTTCGTATCATTATTATTGTTCGTACTCTTTCTCACTCTTCATCCCGTTATGACGGTTCATTCGCTGTTCGTGCTGTTAAACTTTGGAACTCACTTCCAANGTTTCATGTTTGTATAAATAAGCACTGTCGAAACTATTTTCTGAATAACAAATTAAAATCTAGTAACCAAGCGTAGTAATTACAGCAATATCATTTATGGTAAATACTATGCAATTAACTGGATAGTGTATCTCAACAGGCTGATAATAATTATGATGATGAAATATATCAAAAAAAATTGACATTTTAGTTAATTTTATAAATGCGAAATAAGAAATTTATTGAATTATTGCGTTGATACGGTCAAGGAGCAGGAGAGTTATACGGTCTAATTTTCATCAGACTCCAGATTTCATTAGCCGCTGCACCTAGTTCTGTGTAAAGACACAAAAAGAGACACTTCACACTTCTGTGCAGAGGCAGTACCCAAAAGTTCAGTGGCAGAGAATGCCCTTGGCCTTTATAAATAAATAAATATTAACATCAATGTCATCATCACCTTTACAACATTATTCTTCGTATCATTATTATTGTTCGTACTCTTTCTCACTCTTCATCCCGTTATGACGGTTCATTCGCTGTTCGTGCTGTTAAACTTTGGAACTCACTTCAGCACCGCATACGCGACGGCTGTTCCTTTGATTAGATGTTTTCAAGAAGGTTAAAGAGCATTTCCTCTCCTTATAAGACCCTTTAATGATTTCTTTTTAATTTTTATTTTGCAAAGTGTGTAATTTG
>WUAW01002941.1:52814-67083 GCA_017165845.1 Thaumetopoea pityocampa | reverse complement strand
GTCCAGAAGAAGTGGTCTCTGCTTGGGAGAATGGGTAAGCAGAGACCACTTCTTCTGTAATCTCTGCCTAACCTTATGGGATATTGGCGTGAGTGTATGTATGTATGCTTAGATCATATATAATAATAATAGATATAATAATAGATCAATGTATGTATGTATGTAAATCAACAATTCTTATCAACTCTTCAAACATATCCTATCCCTAATGCTAACTAGAGCACATGCATCATTGCACAAAAGATGACTTGTTTGGCTACTTAATAACTAAGGTAGTAGGCACATATTTAGTGTGCAATTCGATGTAAGAATTTTCAAACTCAGTCCGGTATCTTCTCTATTTATGTTATGACTTATAGTATTTCTGATTTAAGATTTTTGTGATCAGTGCCGATTATTTATGTACATAAGTGGATTCGTCACAGCCATAGATGTGCGTTTTGCTCTGTTTAGTCTAGGCAGTATCTAGAGTCTATTTCGATCGAATGGCCGTTAACAATCCCTTCGTGAATTATCGTAGCTTTATAGATCATATGTCCACAGCTTTCAAAATTTTCGTTGTGATTTCGAAATAATAAAATAAGCTAAATAACTATATTTATTTAAAACATTTATTATTTTTATTCAAAATAAAAACACGCTCCATCATGACAGATCATGGTAAGTGCGAATCTAGATACGATAGGATGGTCAGACATAACGCGATTCCTTGAAATAGACAGTAGCCCCAATATTATGGGTCCAGTACATAAAGGCACCATAGATTTAATTTACGTATAACATGACGCACATCCCAGCCACCACGGGAGAGGTAAGCCGCGGCACCACCCTGCGTTTGTTCGGTGTGCGTTTTAGAGTAAATGCCTACAACTGCTTTATTTCAAGTATGCTCTTGTGGAAAAATTTCAGAGTCCGAAATTACGCAATTACTCTTACTTCCTGTTTCAAATAACGAGGTTTTCTGGTTAAACAAGACTTCAGAAGACTTTCTCATACTTTAAAAAAATAAGATATCTGGAATTTTTATTCGTTCTTATTAAAAATTCCGAATTTTAAAAGTCTAAGAAATAATTACTAATTTTTTAGTCTGAGAAAGTCTTGCTTGAAGTGTTTAGTCAGAAAACTCATTAATTGACAAAACAAGTGAGAGTAATTACGTAATTCCTCCCCTGCGTTGCCTTTGATATGAGAAACTACTATGTGAAGTAGGTACAGTAATTAGACTCTTTTCAGATTTTGTTAATGAAAATATTTACTTAAATCATGTAGGACCATCGGCAGCACTATCAAGTTGGGCCCAGTCTGTTGAAAGTGAAGTAACGCGAGGCAAACATCTCCGTGCACAAAAACAGTCAAAATGCCAACGAAAACATGAATACGATGTTTTTGACATTAAACTGATTAGATCGTACTGCAGAGATATCAACCACCGCATTCCTAGGTGAGATCCTCTTTCTTGTTATTGTAGCACACATTGTAAAATGTTCATTAAGTTCATTAAGGCGATTTAAGATTTCCTATTCCTGCACTCTCATCAAAGAAAGACTAAAATCGTGAATACAATGGGCCCTGGTGTCCATCCAAAGAGATTTTCAGCAATAAAACCGTAACATGTGTAGTCCATGTTATTATGAACTTCATGAAGTGTCGAGAGAACGCGCTAATCGTCCCCAAAGAGTGCTTGAAACTGCAAGGCATAGGAGTACCGGAGAAGCCTTAGTGCGATCCTGAACCCTTCATATGGGTCCATTGGGCCACCGTAGACTTTTATATAGTAGGAGTCTGAAACGCCATTCTACGAAGGATTTTTTTCACGTCTACAAAAATGTTACCTGTATACGTCTATAAATTATTAAACTTTTACAGAATTCCCCGTCCTGAAAAATGTAAGAAATATAGAAATAATACCCCTCTCACTAAGTCCAGTACGACGGAAAGACTGAAAAGCTTTACGTTAAACGAAATAAAATCGAAGAAAATAAAAGTTAAACGGCGAAAACATTGTCCAATGCGGATAGCTGAGTTGGCTGCACCAACTAAACGCCGGTGTCTCGATACATGGAGGAGCAAATCGTACTCATTACCCGCATTTGTGGTAAGTAATGCACTCTCGTTACAGTATTTTAACAGACGTCGATAATTTTTTTTAATAAGGTGGACTTAATCCTAAGGCATTTTCTGCCAGTCTACTATACTATAGTGTTCTTTTGATAATAATAATGAATAATATTTTTTTTTTAAATTATGCTTACGTACATATGATATATAAATACATTATAAGTGACTAGTTTTCCTTGCGGGATAGGTTCCGCAATGAGATAATTCGTAGGAGAACTAGTTCGCCGAGGTAGCTCAGAGTATTGCAAAGCTGAAGTAGCAGTAGGCGGGGCACATAGTTCTCAGAATTGATGGAAATTAGGGTCCTAAAGTGCTGGAGTAGCGACCCCGAACCGGAAAGCGTAATGCGGGTAGACTCCCGATCAGGTGGACTGATGACCTGGTGGAGATCGCGAGCAATCGGTGTATGCAGGCGACTGATAGCCGCTCAGTGTGGTGATAATTAGAAGAGGCCTATATCCAGAAGTGGACGTCTGTGGGATGGTATGATGATGGAGTGACTGGTTGATTGGTTCAGTGTCAGTGATCCTGATTTCTGTGCCAATAGGTCACACGTTCGAATCCCGGTAGGAACAAACTTTGTGTGATGAGCACGAATGTTTGTATCCGAGTCATGGATGTTTAATTTATATATGTGTTAGTATTTATCTAAGTATATCGTTGTCTAGTACCCAAGACCCAGGGAATCCTAATTTGGGGCTAGAATAATGTGTGAGAAAAAAATGTGTCCATTTTGTTTTTTTTTTTAAAGACAACTCCCGCATTAGGATTAATTCCTGTCGCGGGGACTTTACAACCATTCAAATAACGGAAACACAGAACACCCAGACTCGGAACAACAATTTGTGGTTTACACAAAGTTGTTGTCTTGTGTGGGAATCGAACCCATAACACTCGACAGCGCAGTGGATGCTTAAACCACTGCGCCATCCGTGCAGACAAATATATATAAAATAAGTAATCAACACAGGTATGCAAAAAATCATTGCAGTTCTTGAAAAGCTGGAAGTCACTTCCAAAGTAATGGTCGGCTTCAAAACTGAATCTGAGCTCAGAATCGACCCATCACGTCAAAATTTTGAGATATTTGAGGTTATGTACTCAAAAAATACTGTTTTGGCACACTTTTATGATTTTATGCAAGCTCTACAATTTTTTAGCTCTATTTTAGTAATTGTATCATGTAGTACTACTTTTCCTATTTTAGTATGATCATCCACGATTTTTTCTTAGAGAATTATGAACATTTTAAAAGGACATGTTCAATTGAACAACATATGCTACAACAGCTGTTAACCCTTTTCGGTATCTCTGTCCCATGCCCATCTATCTGCAGCGGAATGCGTCGGGCATTTTCCTAATTTCAGACGGAATGGAAGCTACAAAATGTGAAATAAAAACACCTTATTTTTTATCACATTCACTGAAAGTATCAACCGTAAGGGTTGATTTTTTTCAGAGCTCGAGTGATAGAGACCTTATTTTTCCGGGAAAATGATTATTAGACTTTTCAATTTGTTTTATATTGTCGAAGACAGTTTAACTTAATAAAATTTCCTAATAAATCTATTTATTAATTAAATTTTCTACCACAATATTTACAGTACCTACTTAAGTATTTTCACTTCGTGTGGTATAACTGTGGATATATTATTACGCCGTTGATTACTTTAGAAATTTCTAGTGTTCTAAAAATTTCATCATCGATAGACAGACTTTTCTACTTTAAGCGCATAAAATTGGAATTAAAATCATTTCTAACTTGAGATATCTAATCAGTAGACTCGATACTGAGGATGCTTAAGATCTGGAATAGACGAAACACTTGGAAAGTGGATCCAGGCAGCAATAAAACTAACAGAGATGTTAAAGTATAATTATTTTTTCCTATTTTTTCGTATTTTCTCCCCTGTATGTATCACATTGTATTGTCATGTTCCACTCAACTATTAAACCACCGAACCACCCTTTGGAGTGACATTACCAATTTAGCAGCGTCAGATAGCCTTGGTTTTATCATTGAACAGAAAAGTGATTGGTATTTCAGATTGAAAGACTTCAACAATTCGTTACGGACCGGCGACCAATTGTGCGGATAACTGATGCCGTCAACTGTTTCGAAAGACGAAAATATCCAACTATAAACAAGTATATTTTTGACTCTATCTATTATCCTGACAAATATATTTTGTATATAAGTAGATTTAGACACTATTTATTAGCATGGATCACCTTGCTATCATCATGATCATCAGCCCTTGGAAGTCCACTGCTGGATATGGGTCTCCTGCTCAAAAAGGAGAGATTTGCCATAATCTCCACGCTTGGCAAGTGTCTTGGAGTTCGCAGTAGATTTTGATTGAAAAACAAGATAACGCTGCTGCCTGTTATCCTCGTAACTAGACATTATTATATATAGGAGTTACGCAAGAGTTAAAAACAATTATTATATAGTACATACATTTGATAAACTATTTCTAGTGTAAATGTGACAAAAACAAAAAGAGAGTTTAATAATATCAATATTGGGCGTGCCCTCATGTAGTGAAGAGAAATGGGTGTACCCATTTGGCAATTATTTTTCAGGATTTCTAAACAGAAACATTGTAGATGTACAATACTATTACGATCTCGGACAAAAATCCATAGTTTATGTGCAAGATTTGGACACAAAGTAGCAGAAAAGTTAAGAACTCCCTTAAATATATCATTAGGATCAAAGTGAGTCATGCAGATTTTTTCTAACCTACCTACTTATCAAGATACTACTTTCATGCGTAAAATATTTTTATTCACAGTTTCGAAAGATTAAATCAAATAGTTGCCGAGGACATTGCTTGTATAATTCACGGCAATAAAATAGGCACTAAGACGAATTTGATTAATAAATCTATTCATAACGAAATGTCCAGTAAGGTAAAAAAAAACTACTTACGTACTCTAAATACATAATTATATACCTAGATATGAGTATAGATCCCGGTATCCCATGAGGGGGGAGGCAGCAACTACAGCTTGCATATGCTACGATTCTGATACTTCTTTCGTCTCATCCATTATCACACATCTTTTCACACAATTTTGTCGTTTAAGAGTGAGTAAACGTTAAGTATATACAGATACGTACGGTTTTGAAATAAGTTCTTTATTTGACATAATATCATATATTAATCTTTCTAATGTATTATCTAAATAAGTTAATGTTAAGTATATTTTCAGGTAACGTTTTGGATCTTGAATATTCTTGAAGATGCATCTTATAAACTACTAGAAGACGATTTGAGAGGTACAAAAATTTTTAAGTTTAATTTTTATTTTTAATAGCAGAGTAACAATTCATCATCATCATCATATCAGCCCACAGACGTCCACTGCTGAACGCAGGCCTCCTCTAATGACTGCCTCACCGAGCGGCTATAAGCCACCTGTATCCACTGATTGCTCGCAACCTTAATCAGGTCATCATCCACTCACCCCAACATACATCGGTTGTGCGAGTTACGTGCCCCAACTAATGCCCATTCAGTTTGGCATTCCTTTCAGCCACATCGGTAACTCTGTTTCTCCTGCGGATTCATAAGATACCTTATTATGGATTTTATCTCGCAGGAAAATACCAAGCTCTTTCCATCACTCCTTGGGTAAACTTGAGCTTTCTTATCTGACTTTTTCGACCGATCACTTTCACAAAGTTGATTTTACCACGTTGGACGACATGTCCCAGGTATTCCGTCACAACTTCAAAAATAAGGCCTTCTAGGACTATTGGGTTGAGCGGAACATGATTAATAATAATTTCGGTCTTCCCTTATTTATTTTTAGACCCAATTGTTGAGCTTATAGGGCATTATGCTCAGGTCTATAAGCGATTCTGCTATGAGTAAGTACTATATCATCGACAAGATAATGAATATGAGTGATATATTTGTCATTACATTTATGCCCAGTTCGTTCCAATCCAGAAGCTTAAAAACGTCTTCCAGGATAGCTATGAACAATTTCGGATAGATTACTTCTCCTTGTCTTACGCCGCGCTTCATTTGGATTGGTTGTAGCTCCTGTATACGAACTGACACGGTAGCGTTTTATCTCCTTCTCCATTAAATCCACCTGATCACCTATGGTTTCGACCCTATAGAGACTAGCAAGTGAATTAGAGATCGCAATAAGTAATATAATCTTTTTTACAGACTTAGAGGAAGAAGAGGGACCCGTTTTAGACTATATCGATTACTTAATTGATAAGGTGGTGGTGAGTTAATTAATATTAAACCATTTTAATTGATCTCAGTATAAATTGTTATTGTAACTCATTTACACAAAAACTAAGGGAAATCTTTCTTACACTTTTTTACACCTTTTCATAGCTGAAACGAAGGTACACACATTATACCTGTTCAGCAGGACGACGCGTCGTTTATTACGAGCTCTTAGCACGATCCGCACTGGAGCGCTTCAAGTCTATGAGATATTTTAGTCCAATGGGACTAAACGTCAAATTGTGGTTTTAATTCTGTTGTAACAGAACTAAATTGAGTCTCTCCCTATTTTTTTCTTATGTCAAAAGCCAAAACGAGATAGCAAACATTTATAGCGAGTACCAACCTACATTTCTGTTAAGCGGTTCAAAAAATTTTATCTTTGTGCGTATCTTTAGTCCATGTGTTCCGAGATCGCGTCTAAATCTTTTAATTTTGATGTGTCTAAACGAAACTGACAGCACCAAAATTGTTGCTTTCTCGTTTTGGAGTTTAACATTAGTTAAGTTCTATTACAGCAGAATTACCACCTTTGGAAAATTAACACGTTCCGTGCTAAGTCATTTTTGCCTAACTTGTCGTTCAAGCCACTCGATATTGTGACTAAGGATTGATATATTATCACAATATTTCATTTCATCATCAATCGATAAGTAGTTATCTTGTTTAGAGTAGTTTAGATGAGCCGCCTGCATCCACGGATTGCCCGTGACCTTCACCAGGTCATGTTTTAGATCCATAGGTCATCTCTGGCAATACGCACTGATTGAATACAGTAGTCTTAAGGCATAGCTGTAATTGTGATGAGAAAATGTCACGCAGTTTCCCAAACGATGCCCAGCCGAGCTGGATTTGGGAACTGACTCCTTTCTCAGAGTTGGATTTACCTAACTAGACGACATGTCCCAGGTATACATATTCCGTCACAACTTCGAGAATAGAGCCCTCTAGGACTGGGTGGAGCGGAAAAAATCTATTTATTAATTATTTGTTCGAAATGTAACTTTATAAATTATATTTATTTTGTATAACTTTTAGGCAATCTGTGAATCAATCCCAGCACACAATGAAGTATTTTCCGAGTCATCATTTAAAGAGGAATATATTGCAAATAACAAACAATACGACCAATGTATATATGGGATAAATTTAGAACCTGAATTGGATGATATTGAGTTAACAGATGAAGAATATTTTAATAGTGAAATTAATAATATCATAAATAATATTGATATTATATCAAAGGACAATGAAAATAGCAAAAATGGTGATGAGGAAAACGAAAAAAAAATTGCAGGTAAAAACGAAACAGGTTGTGAACAAAATAAGTTTGAAAAGAATTCACGCGAATACGATATAGACGAAGTTGATCAAGTCAATTTTGATTTGGAAACTCCCAAAATAGTAAACAACTCTTCCGAAGATGGCGTAGATACAGATGATATTGATCAAGTAAATGTTGATCTGGATATTTTCGAAGAAATAAACAACCCTTTAGATAGTGATGCAGTCAGAAATGACATTGATCAAGTAAATGTTAATACAGAAAATCTCGAAGTTGAAAAAACTACGTCCGAAGATGATATCAGAGATGACACCGATGAAGTAAATAACGATTGGAAGATTCTTGACGTAAAAAAACATCCTTCTGAATATGATGCAAATGAAGGTGATATTAATAAAGTAAATTTTGATTCGGACATTCCACTAATAGAAAATTATTCTTATACGCAAAACGACAAATATCAAGTAAAAGACGATCTGAAAGTTCCCGAAGATATAGCAGAAAACTCGGACGACTATGAACAGAATAATTCAAACGTGAGTGAAGTGTTTGAAATATTTTCCAAAGGACTAATTTATGATGACAAGAACAAAAAAGTAACATTTTCTGAGATAGATAATATGGGTAAATTTACAGAATGTTTATTACTTCAAGTCGTAAGTAGGATCAGTTCATACAGTTTTTTTTTTAGTTTTAGTCCTCTTTATAGTTTTAGCGTTTCCTTAAAATAAATACATATATATAATTAATTATGTCTTCTTATGTTTTAGTGAAACAAGACGATCATAAGTTGTTCGCAGATATCAGGTATTTTTTTTTTCAATGAAATTTACTTTTTTACCATATTTAAGCTAGTACTTGACTACAATCCCACCTGATGGTAAGTGGCGATGTAACCTAGGGTNNNTCAACTTAATAATAACCCATTCAATTTTGTCTTAAAGACACATTATAATCGGACGGAAATACTGACGCAGGAAGACATTCCAGTTTAGCTACATGTATTATGAACGTAGAAGCAAATCAATTCGTACGAATGGCAGGGATATCTACGGAGGAAGGGTGTGGTAATCGGCCGTGCGACTAGTAATCCGATGGTGAAAGCGGACATTTTGCGCATATTATTTTTTATGATGTTAGCTGGCATCAGACACGTGGATAACACCAAATTAGTTTTATATAAGGAATAACAAAACAGCAATTACATAATGTTCTATAAGATATAATAACGTTCTGGACACCCACATATTGATCTAGTCCCAAACTAGGATTTTCTGTATCTGGGGTACTAGACATGGTGTACATAAATACAATACAAAAATAGATAAATAACGTCCATGACTCCGAGACGAATATTTGTGCTCATCACACAGTGTCCCTACCAGGATTCGAACCCGGAACTCATTAGCGCAGAAAGCAGGGTCACTGCCACTATACCAATCAGTCGTCAATATCTAAAAAAATAACCTTATTTGTCAAGACATGTTCATAATTACGTATATTTTATACGATATGTCTGATCCGTAAAGATGTTATTAGGTATAGAGTTTGTGAAAGATATTATTAGGCATTCAGTTCTACTTATGTAACTCTTTTCAGATAATAAGTAAAAATGCCAAGAATAAAATAAAATTACTTAAATTAGGGAACCCACGTGTCACATTTTAAATATTTCTCAGATTTTGGGAAAACTGGGCAGTAAAAACATGGATATTAAATAACAATAACATTTTCGTGTATAATACAATTCTCTTTTCTTTTTTGTTCTTATTGGGATCCTATTTCGAATCGTAGATTTTTTTTGCATATTATATACTATAAAATTGCTTTGTTATGTAATACTAGCCGTTGCCCGCTGCTCCACTTGCATAGACCATTTACCAGTGATTCTGGGATTCATAAATTTAATTAAAAAAAGATTGCAAAATCATAACTCTTCTTTTTTAAATCGATTGCAATAAAATATAGTCAAAACCCTATCTATCCCAGACTATAAGCAATAAATATATCAGCGAAAATGTAATCTTATTTCAAAAAACAGACAAAATTAAAGTGTTTCGGTCTCTATATTTGCAGATTTAGCTCAGTTATAGTTTTATTATAGTTCCTATTTCTGATTATTATTATTTATTATTTTACAAGTCACATGAAATCAATAGAAAAAAAGTTAAAGCCTGAAGAAATACCATGGACAGACGAAGTTCGCATTAAAAAATCTGGTTCTATGGTTTTTGCAGAACCTAATGAACATCTGCTCAGTGAGTCAAAATACTTCTAAGCACTAATAAAAGTCCAATATATATTACCATACTTATAGCAATAAATACACATTGGTGTAAATTCTGCTGTGACAAAACTAAATTTAGACTCTCCCCATCTTTTTCTAATGCCAAACGACAAAACGAGATAGCAACAATTTTGGCGTTGTCATTTTTGTTTAGACACGTCAATATTAAATTCTACATACAAATTTAGATGTGATCTCAAAACATACCGATTAAAGATACGCAAAACGTAACATTTTTTGTACCTTTTGACATAAATGTAGGTACTTAAATGTAGATACTCACTAAAAATGTTTGCCACCTCGTTTTGGTGGTTAGCATAAAAAATAGGGAGAGCCTAAATTTAGTTTGTGTTACAATTGACACTATTATTAACTTCAATTGCACAGGTGATGCCGACGAATCATGGCCAAAAGATTTAATTTTAACCGCCTTGAAGGCTACAGCAAGTATAAGTAAGTCGATTACATCGCTCGGATATATAATAGAAATTGAAGAATGTAACGTAACTCCACCTAAAAGTGATGATAAGATAGAAATTGCAATAGGCAAAATAGATCAACTTGAACAAATACAAAAAAATGTTGTCACATGCAATCCCCAAGAGTTGTTTTCAACAAATAAAGAAATATATTTTGATAAAAATGTTGAAAATATAACTTTAATATCAAAAAAGTCTAGTGCAAATAAAATTCAGCACGTTGACACTGAAACAGGCTCAAATAACCGTTTTAAATTACTGTTTGATCTAAACGCAATAAATACAAATACGATTAGAAAGCCTAAATGTGTTGAGAACAAAAACAATACTGAAGCTAAAGGTGTCAATAAAAAAATCGAAAAAATAGACGAAACAGGCGATACTGTAATTCAAGAAGTGCTAATAGCACCTACCAAGAAACAAGTCAAAGAAGAAATTCCTACAATAGAATTTGAATCGATAGAGATGAATGCATGGAGTAAGTATTATCCTTACAAAAAGTCCGAGTTGTTTTGTAGGTACTATAATTTATTCATTAAGTTTCTTATCTGCGAAGTCTATTATACACGTCTTGGACATGGTTTTTTTTTAATTGAAAAATAATCAAAAAAACTATTACTTCCAAAAGTACTGTTTCATAGGTTATCACTGTACTGAAGTAGGTACGTATTTTTCAATGCACAAGTCAATGAATATTTTATTTATTACAGTAACAGATTCTTACATTCGCAAATGTTGTGACGATTTAGAAGATGGCTTTAAACAAATGGAAATGTGTATGAATTGGATCCGTCAAATATATCGAAATCTTATGCACTTACGAAATAGAAAAGGTTCTATTTATTATCGCTGTTATATTATTCAGCAAATGTCAGTATGAAAGTAATTAAAAAATATTTTAATTTGCAGAATTTTACCATCGAAGATGTAAATACGCAAAAACAATATATTCTGAGGATTGCAGAAAATTAACAAAAAGTATAAACACAGACACAGCGTTTTTTATAAACGTGTTTCGAAGTAGTCAAGAAAAATATAGAAGCTGCAATAGACTTAATGACAAAATTGAGGTTCTTCTTCATATTTCAATATATTTTTGTACATTATTAGGTATTCAATTAATAATAATGAATGTATATTTCAGACTGCAAAAACAAAAACACAGTGCATGTGTAGATGTACCTGCGGGAATTGGTAATGTAAATGAAACCACAAACATTGCATAAATATTTTGAAAGTATCACTCCACAAACATGTATATATTTATTGCAATCAATCATAATATACCTAGAATATACCAAAAGTGTATATGCAGGGCCTCCCATCGATAGCACAAATATTGATTTTTCAATAAAACTGTTTTATTTTTGGCAGGGGAGACAATATTTTTATTTCGAAACAGTAAATAAATAACATGCTATATACAATTAAATATATATAATATTTCTTTTTAAATAATATCCATCAAATGTCCTAGTTGATTGTTTCTGCATATATTTGGATTTTTTTTCAGCTCAACCTCAATGATAACTCGATGGATCTTGAACATTTAAACTCAAGCATGGATGGTGGGTTGCTTGCTTACGACCTTAGATTTTAAATCGTAATCGTAATTTTCAGGCTACTTAATGACTAATGAGAATGAATATATCATTGTTTTGAAATTAAAATATTATCGCTTTCACAAATAAATCCGTTTATAATAAAAAATTAAAATTTGCATGACCTATTAATAAATATTGAAACGGAACTTACATAAAAATGTTCTTATGAGCTAAAAATGGTTATTTGAAATGTACGTTGATTTGATTAAAATCATACTTTCGCACATAGGTGTCTCTGCACGCGGTGAACACCCATTTGCCGTTGAAGGACAAGTCCCTGATGCCGTCACAGTCAGCGCCTGTCAACTGAACTCTGACTGTGTGAAATAAACTTCGAAGTGATAGCACAGTGCAAGTCCCGTCTTGTCTACCAACAACAAACAATTGATTTGGTAAACATGTCAGACTCAGAACTGGACTAGCGGATTCGTGCAATTCTTTTATTAGTTCACCATCTTCTAGATTTAATAGTATTATCTGCAAAGAAAATTGAATAAATCTTAAAATTGAATAAGTCTAAGTTTTTTATATAAATAATTAATACATAGGTAAATCATAGTGAGTATGGCTTTGTCTTCAGATCCAAAGATTTTTGGTTAGAACTCTGGCCAGAGAGCACTATATAGTAACTTATGGCCGCGGCTCCGTCCGCGTGAATGTCCATTTTTCGCTACATTGGAAATCTCGACACAATCATAGATTTATATAAAAAGCCTTAAAACTTTTACTTGAGTTGTCGTACGTAACAGTTGCTAGTAAAACAGGGATCAAGCTGTATCTTCAATTCTACTGGACCGATTTAGATGAAACATACCGCAGTATTTAAGTCGGATGACCTTTAAGACTGTAAGAGTATGACCAAAATCTACCCGCTGGTTTTTGCGTAAAGCTCGAACAAACATCAACGGATTTTATTTCAGAATCCCTTATTTAGTCGATCAGTAGTTTTTTTTTTAAATAACTTATATTAAAAATTTGATATTTAACAATTTTGTAATAGTTGCACCCGTCTTACAGTTGTATGCCCTGCAATAACAACTTGACTTAGGTCGGGTTAAAGAGGTATCCATTAATAACGTGAGCTGTTTTTCTTTAAATTTCGACTATTCCTCCCCTTTGGTGAGATTTAGTGAGATTTGGTGGGAACCCCTCCCCCTTAAGTGAGATTTACGCTATAGGTCAGGGGTCGGCAACTTAAGATCCGCGGGTCATCGAGTGACCCATATGATAATTTCAAGTGACCCGCTTTAATTCCGAAAATAAAATATAAAAAATTCAAAAAGATTTGGAAAATACGAAAATATCTCTGACCTAAACGTCTATTTAATGCTCACATTTTGGTTGATTTTGACCCGTGGCCAAAAAAGGTTGCCGACCCCTGTTATAGGTATTAAAGGATACGATTTTTTTCTTTTTAAAACTAAACGGTAATTTTATCTTTTTTAATTTTTGAAATATTCATTTTTAATAACCATGAAATTTTTTCGGAAATCAAAATAGGACACTAAAAAAGTAAACGAATTTAACAGATTTTTCTACTATCGGTTATATTCTTTGAAAGTTGACGTAAAATTTTCAATTCAAATGAGTCCCCATCAGTTTAAATAATATTTGTTGAGATTTTATTGAACTCCTCACACCATATTAGGCTCACATAATTAATAGATGCACCCTAATGCTATGGTGAAGATAGTGTGTAGAGATAATTAGACCACTTCAGAATATGTAATACCATAAACCAAAAGTCCTCAAAATTTTTTGTCTCATAGACCACTTGTAATGTTTTTTACTTTTGGGTAGACAGACCCCCAAAGCGTAGTTAATATGATTTTTTTTAATTTATTAACTTCAATTGTGTTTTTGACAGTTGACGTTGACCCCTTGCATGTCATCGGCGACCCCTGAGAGTCGATATAGACCACTTTGGGTGTCAATGGTAAACCATTTACCTTTCCATTACTGCATCCAACTATTACAATCTGTTCAATAACAACGATGGCATTACAAGCGGAATCGACTTGCTCGCTGTACTTCTGTTGCCTCTTGCCAACGTGGGCACACACAATAAGGCCATTCTCACACCCAACCACCAGCAGCTTGTTACCTGTGCCAATCTGAAAAGTAAACAATTTTAATGGGTTATAAATATATATATATATTCCATACTCCTTGCTCAATACACCTTTCCTACCCCAACCTCTTTCCTTTCCTTCTTTTTCGTGGGAACGCAATAAGGT
>WUAW01002941.1:5956-15968 GCA_017165845.1 Thaumetopoea pityocampa | reverse complement strand
TTTTGAATATAATAAAAAATTTATATCATAGAATGCAAATTTTTCATTAACTTTTCCACCTCTACGAATGAAAAAAGGTACATTTCGATCTCTATAAATAAGACAACTGTTATTTTAAACCTGCCTATTTGGGAAACTTGGAGAATGAAAAGCCTTTAAAGTGATAAAAATTCTAGGTCCCTATAAATCCCAGTTATACAAGTTTCACTGTACATTGTTGTACTGTTTCATTTGGTTGGTAAAAACGTCGACCATTGGTAGAACGTGTGCGTCCCATTCCGGTGTTACAGATGTTACGATCAAGATAATATGAATTTGACATTACATTTTCAACATTACGCGTATTGCAACAAGTTCTTTATTGAATAGTTGTTTATAACCGATTTTCATTGCCGTTTGTTAGCACCGGTCTGCGCCGACGAAGTTTGCCGATGTAACTTATTTTTGTGGTACTACTATGTACCCCTCAAAAACAAATTTATTCACGTTTATGTTTTTGAAGGGGATCTCCTTTTTCTCTCTCAAGGTGTATGTTAAGAGTTGTCCATAATTCTAATGAAGATCAAAAAAGACCTAATAATAAGAAATAAATATTGAAAATCAATATCTTGATATCGATTCAAAATATCAAATCCAACAGTATGTGATTACTCACACAAGCACTCTTTTGTTATCCTTTGTGGTTATAAGAAATAATGTACGTGCCTAGTAATGGATAGTGGTGAGCGTTGAGGAACGAAGAGTTTTTTTAGACTGTTTCTTTATCGTGAACGCATAGACTAGTTTACTGTGCACTGATAAACTACTATTGTTTCTTCTTATTCCTTCCAAGATAGTAGTATCCTATACCCTATAGTCCTTTTCCTAAATTCCGTATTCCCTGCTCAATACACCTTTCCTACCTCATCCCTTTTCCTTTCTTCTTCCATAAGCTGTGGGGACGCAATGAGGAACATTATCACTTTTGAATCTTGTAAAATGGCGGCGTCGTAGTTCGCCATCCGATACGTCTCGTTGCCCGCGGGGGTGAAATGTGGACTGCGGATAGCCACTTTGCTACAGTAAACGGTCGTAGCAAGTGGAAAGAAGTGGTCTCTGCTTACACCAATGGGAAAGAGGCGTGACTTTATGTATGTATGTAGTATGTACTATGGTCTCTGCCTACCCTTATGGGATTTCGGCGTGAGTGTATGTATGGTAAACTCGCTTACAATGAAGATATGTATTGTGTTGATCGCTTCAACGAGTGAGACACGAACGCGGCCGAAAATGTCCGAGTTCACATTCATGACGTAAACTATTCGAAATTTGGACTGTTTTATAAACTAGTTTATCATTGACGATAAACGGCCTCGTTGCGTCGACTTTAAAATCGTCAACGACCCATTACTGGTGATGATGGAGTGAGAGCAGTTTTTTTTTTTGAAATGAGGGACGCTGTTGGCTGTGAAGTCTTTACAACATCATCGGACAGAAGAGTGGCGAGCACGAAGTGCACTCCAGCCTAGCCTTAACGGCTAAGAAGTGGAGCGATTAGCACGAGGGCACCTCGAGAGAGTCTCGAGCCTCGGCTTGGACGGTCGTCGTGGGGGGTTCATCGGGGCTGCGGGCCTCGGTAAAGTGGCAGGAAGCGGGATGGGTAGCCTAGACGACGACTATATAATAGGCGGTGTGCATAGCAGTCAATGTTACTAATTGACGGTGCCATCTGTTGATGTACGTGGGCACTGAAGCCTTATTCGTGAAGTTCGTAGGGGCCACAATCCGTCACCATGGTAACGTATGCTAGTCCCGAAATCCAGATGATGCATAAGGTCACGTAGGATGACGCCCAGCGATCTTATAATCGAGTCCAATGTTGAATTTTCGGCGCCACATCGAAGCAATCCAAGACAGAATTCGATCTTCCGATTGATCTCTAATCCGCATCCCAATAACAACTATTTGTATATAAAGGTTAATCGATTTTCATAAGCCATGAAAGATCGATCTGTTCTCCATATGTTTCTTTTTAATTAGTCCAATGAAAACTATTGTATCTACCTATATATCCAGCACCGATCAGATAACCCGTATATGAACATTATAATAGATAATAAAGAACTTTCAAGTTTTATTAAATCGGGTTTATATTTAATTATGATACATTTCCAGTGCATGCTAATGTTGACGATTATCCTTAACACATTATTTTATCTTGTGTTATGACTTCATTGTTATTTTTTTCTATTCCTTTTTCGTCGCAGCCTTCAGGTGTCTAAATTTTTGTGATGCGTAACGCAGGCCCTCGCCTCTAAAATAGACCAAACTTTATGTTCCTTGGACCAAACACTGTACCTAATCCATCGATTTCTGATCAAGCGAATATGGTGGTCTTTCTTGCGAACTATTGAAACCTGGGTATTCCTCTTTGCACCACCCTTTGAGATGGAGCAGAATCTTGTTGGAATATCCATCGTTGATTTCCAAAGTGCTGTTGACTCCAAGGTAGAAGAACAGCTTCAAGAAAGTCTCGTCTATAGTTTTCTTGGTTCATATTAATAACTTCTAGGAAAACTTTTTGGAGTGTTCTGTTTATGGCAAGTATACCGCCCCATATTATGCCGTTCCTCGTTTTTGCGATGAGGAACTACTGCAGTAGATTCGGGAAGTTCAGGAACGTAAATTATGCCATTTTGAAAACTACGGGCGCTTGTATAATTGAAAAAAATTTTCGTCTGAAATGCCGTTGTTTTTCAGTTCTCAGTAACGGCACGACGTTTAAATGACAACTCAAAGGCTATTTTCGTATACTATGAGTCCACCCCTGCTTGATGAGCCCGCATTCTGGAATTCCTAACAGTTCTTTATCTTCCTTTAATGGTCAGCAATATTGCCAAACTGGATATAACGTTTAGGTAATCGTTAAAGAAACTAACTGGTGATTAATATTTACATTTTTAGCTATCTCACATTGCCGTTTTCCACTCTCGTGCAGCGATTTTATAGCTGCACGGTTTAAAGATATGCCAATAAAAATTAATTGACTCGATAACTAAGGATTAATGTTAAAATTATGCCAAGATGATCGAAATCGATGAAAACACAAATGAAATCACTAAGCATTCCATTTATGAAACTTATAGTTTTTAATTCTGTCAACGTTATTTTGGGTCATCGTGTACTAGTAACCCATCCCGGCTTCATAATGTAATGACGATGTAAAATTTTTATGTCGTCATTTAAGTTTAAAAAGCATTAAGCTTACTCGAGTGTCCAATCGATTTAGACATGCGCTATAACATTTTTTTATCTAAATTGACAGAAAAGTCACACGTGACCAATATATTTAATTGGGTCAGGATTAACTAAGGCGGTCAAAAGTTTTGTCTCGTCACCTAAATTAATTTTATTTTGCCTTCAATTATAAATCTGTGATATCTATAATGTCATGTTATATTAAATGACATAAAGATCATTTTTAATCTATATTAATGTCCCAATATATTTAACTGCCTTACCCAGATATAACATCAATACTAAATGCATTGGTCAAAATAGCTACGTAAATAATCTATTATTTTTTATTAATACATAATACATACATACAGTCAGGCCTCTTTCCTATTGGGGTAAGCAGAGACCACTTCTTTCCTCTTGCTACGATCGTTTAATGTAGCAAAGTGGTTATCTGTAGTTCACTCTTCGCCTCTGTAGGCAAAGAGACGAGTCGGGTGGCGAACCACGATTTAGCAATTTTTATAAGGTTCAAAAGTGTTAAAGTTCTTCATTTCGTTCCCACGGTTTAGTGGAGAGGAAACGGAAGAGGATGAGATAGGAAAGGTGCATTGAGCAAGGAATATGGAATTTCGGCAAAGAACTATAGGACATGATACTACTATCTCAGAAGGAGTAAGAAGAGACAGTAGTAGCTCGGGGGGCCGGGATCGCTTATACTTAAGACTATTTGCAGGACAGGATAAAAGACTAAGTACTCCCTCAACTTTATGAAATAGACACATATCATTACGGACGGACGGACGAATTATTACTCTCTTCGAACAAAACATCGAAAAAAATCGAAAAAAATCGGAAAACATCGTGAGGAAATCGACACTTTTCAGAGATTTTTTCTACGATATATTATGAAGTCTGTCAACCCGCATTGAGCTAACGTGGTGGACCATATTAACCCCTTTCATTATGTGAGGAGATCCCTGCCTAGCAGTGGGATTGTAGATGGACTGTTGATGTACACGAAACATCGAATTCCATCACTCCCTTGTTCATATTTGCCCCACCAAAGGGGGCACGCTGACTTAGTGCAGGTTGGTAGTCTGCCCTACAATTTACAAACTTATTTATAAATTTAAAAGAATTTTGTTCTATAGTGGGTCTGGTTTTTGAGTTTAGGTAAGTACCTAATCTGCCAAAAATGAATTTTTAGTAAAATAGGTATTAATTGAACACTTGAAAATTTTATCTCTCCAAATACGATTCCTGACTTTTAGTTACTAAACACAAATTTATTTATGCGTGTAATATGAAGAGGCAGTTAAATTACTATTAATTTGTGTAATTAGATTTGCAGCCATATCGCCTTAAGAAAGTCACAGAAGTCGCGCTGCGTGTGCAGTATACATACAAATCAGTGTACCATCGTTGGTGACATGCACTTGCCCTCGCACATCAAAACTTGCTCGGAGCCAGTGCTGTTCCTCTCGCTTTCTGAATCGCGGTGGTGGTCGGTGGCCTGCGCGCGCAGCTGCAGCCAGTCTGTGTTCGATCACAGCAGCGCGCGCGCACCGGGCGCCATATTGAATCTCAACGAGTTGCCATGACAACCGTGTAAACACGCAATCGTAAGCTTTGATTGAACTTTAGCGTACGAACAATCTATCGCTCTTTAATCGGCATTTCGATAGAACAGTGCTGTGCGTCTGATTTGAAAATATTCTATAGTTTTTTTTTGTAATTTTATACACAACTAAGTAAGAAGTAAGTATTATGTGTGTTTTAAATTAATTATCCTGGTAATTTGCTTTTAAATCTTAAGGTAGAGGTTTAAGGGATTATCTACATGGGTATTTATATTATTATCACAGGTTTATACGAAAACTTTTCATGCAGTAGTCATTGCTAGTAGGACTAGTGTGTATCTATGTCTTGTATTGGCCATCTTTATGTCGTGTGTTCAAAGAAGCAATGCATACAGCATCCGACTATGACACTGGGTAGATAGATACCAATATTTATATAAGTAACTTTTATATACATCACTATAGAAGCTACACTGTAATCTGGTATTAATTAATTTCTCCGTAATAGCTATTTGTAAATTATATCGCGTTTGAATTCATTAGCAGAATTAAAAAAATTACTTTATGGTTTCGGAGATTATTTTTATTCTATTTCTTACTCAATGTTTATGATTGAACTGTAGTAATTTTATTGTTAAATAGCTATCACCCGCGGCTCTGCCCGCATGAATGCCGGTTATCCGCTATATGGGAAATCTCGAAACAATCATAGATTTATGTAAAAAGTTGATTTTTGCGTGAAGCACGAAAAAACAAACAAACATCGACGAATTTGGTTTCAGAAGTCCTTAATTAGTCGCTATGAGTAGTTTTTTATGCATATTTGATTAAAAAAATTGATATTTAACAATTTTATAATAGTAGCTTTTGCCCGCGCCTCCGCCCGCGTGAATGAAGGTTTTCCGCTACATCGGAAATCCGGACATAATCATATATTTATATAAAAAGTCTTAGAACCTCTTTTAGTTGACCTCTCGTACCTTAGTGGCGTCTACTAAAACAGGGATCGAGCTATATCTTCAATTCTAGTGCACCTATTTTGATGAAATATGCCGCATTATTTAAGTCGAAACAGTACCTTTAAGACTGTATGAATTTAACTAAAATCTACCCGCTGGTTTTTGCCTGAAGCCCGAACAAACAAACAAACATCGACCGATTTGGTTTCAGAAGCCTTTTAATTAGTCGATAGATTGTTTTTAAATATCTTTGATTTTTGAAAATTTGTCATTTAACAATTTTATATAATAGTATAGAGGTATAAATATAGAAGTATAGAGTATAGATAGATAGATTTGTACTGTATTAAAATTTATAGTATAGATAAAGCGGGACCTATGGCGATAAATTTTCTCTCTTTCTCTCGGCTGAGCATTATTGTAACTTGCGTATATTATCGGACGGGGCCATGGGGGATGGATGGAGTAATTGTTGGTTGGTGGACTGTATATATGGGAGTTTTGGCGGCAACCCGAGTGAAGCATCACTTGAAGTTTTATTTTAACGTTTTATATTAGTTTATTGTACATACATACAGCATGTATGTACAATACAATTAGTTTATTGTACAAGTTGTTTTGGCGGCAACCCGAGTGAAGCATCACTTGAAGTTTTAACGTTTTATATTAGTTTATTGTGATGTTTAATATATAAATTTGATTTTGTTTTGTGTATTAATCGACAATAATCGTGAACAATATTGAATCATCATTGGAATAAAACGGTGACTAACAATAGCAATTTGACCAAAACAAATTGGCCATACTGCGAAGTTTTTTGTTAATTTTTTTATTAAAGTATTTTTATTATGGAATTATGTTTGCAGTTATAACCTTGACGTTAGTGAATTAGTTTTCCTTTCCGCTTAGAAAACGGTCATCCGCTAATTCGGCGAGTCGACTCGCTCGGCCTTTAACGACTTGGTCCAGTCGGGTATTGCGAAATATATATGCGTTTTACCTTTAATAATTGTAATTATTGTGCAAGCAACAAATTAACAATTATACACTTAACTACTAATCAAGTATTTATTTGATAATAGTTGAAATCAATTGCTTCTTGTGTGTGATATTAACGACGAGAGAGATAAATTTCATAAGTTGAGTTGTGCCCGCAATTGGATCAGAAAGTATCTGATGCAAAACCAGGCCGAGCACCATATATACAAATGGTCAAGAAAGTGACAAATATCAAATACTGCAGAGATAATAAACAGATACACTTATAAGGGACGGGTAATTCTATAGTTTATATCTGCAGTTTTATCTATAATTAGGTTTTCTTTTTATGATGTTGCCATTAGTTTCCCCCGACAATACTTCTTCAATTTTTCATTGTGGCAATCGGCTGCGATTCGCGTGCCAGCTTCAGATTCAGATGCCAGATTATAATAATTTTTTAAACTAACAATAAAATGTTGGTGATTCATATTTTATTGCTTCTTGGGAGTTTTGAAGTCAATCCGATGAATACCACTTTGACCAGGCAAAATTCCCACAGGCCATGAAAGAACGCGGTCACTTTTTATCGATATTTACACTTTTATTCTAATGTTTCATCAATATTGTTCACGATTATTGACTATTGATAAACAAAATTACACTAAATTTATATGTAAAAACATCATAATAAAGCGATAATAAAAACAAAGTTCTGTTCTCCGTTAGTCTGTTTGCCGCCAAAAACTCCCCCCGATATAAGTCGGATGGACACATCTTTTATATTTAAGTTTTTTAATGGTCCAGGCAAAGAGTTTTCACATAATACTATTTAAATTTCGAATTCACTGTAATTTAATCTAGGTAATATTGGATTGAAAGCCTATGGTAATGGAATCAGCACTAGTGTCTTGATTTGAATACAAAGATATGCGAGCTGGTCTTATTGCTTGCCTAGTTTAACTATATTACGTAATGTAAGATGCATTCTACATCAATGACATATCATGTATGTAGTTTGTTACATAGCGTATAGGAAAATAAAACTTAATGTTTGTTTTATAAGAGAACATGTTTTATAATTAAATAAATGAAATTAAATACTACATTCAAGTAATTTATTAATATTAATGACTGCTTTATTTATAACTAAATACAATAATAAAATAAGAAACATATTACTTCATATACATAATTGAATGTAATTTTAAAGCTTTTAACTACTACCAAGTAGTACCAACTCATAGGTGTATAATACTACATATAAGTACATCGGTTGAGTTTTGAGGCCACTTAGGCCTCAAAACTATTATTATTTTATCACAATTATTATTATTCCATTTATAAAATAACATTCACGCCACATTCACGTGGGTAGGTAGAGGCGTTTATAGAGTTAATTTGTCAAGGTGTTTATGACGTAATATGACAGGGGATGAGCCTGTCGCCATATTTGGGTGCAAGTTTCCTCACGTTTTCCTCATATTTTCCACACACATACATTTTTTTTTGTCACGCGGGAGACCGGGGTTCGATTCCCCGTCAGAGAGCCATGAAAAAAGGCATGACTATGCATGTATGGATTTTTTTGAAAATGCTGACTTGCGGCTGGATCGAGCCCGTAATGTAATGGATGTAAGACAGTCACTGTTTTTCCCTTTCTGAGACATATTTCACCATCTAAGTGGCGCTGAGGTCCTATTGTATATCATCGGAAATACGAAAACCAGCGAATTGCTTATTAGTATTAATTAGAGTTAGTTTGCAGATTAAATTGTTGATTAGATGAGGACGAATATGGACGGGGGGGATGAAGACGTGTGTACAAATGAAGCTGCGCAAGCAACGGCACACAATAAATAATATAGCCTGAGACACGCGCGAGTTTCCTACTAGAAATGGTGCGGGCTACCATCACCACCAGCCTGTGAAGTTCACTGCTGAGCATGGGACTTTTCCTTAATTTAGAGCAGAGGTTTCCAGACCTTTTTTTTTTCTCATAGACCACTTTCAAAATTTAGCTGGTTCCGGTGGACCCCCGGCAGCTACATTTCTACCATATTCCCAAAACTCGACAAAAAATGTGAAGATTAGATTTAACAATGGAAATTTACGTACGCCAACGTAGACCCCCGTCGTGTTTCCCGTCTCCCAAAGTGTCCAGGCGGACACTTTGGGAACTAAGGATTTAGACGGATTGAAATAGGCGTCTTAGAGATAGCAGTATATTTTGACTATATAACGGCATGATGCTGCTGATGGTTATCCTGGTAGATCCCTTATCCCTTAGCTGGTTCTCAGAGCACCCGCGGAGACAATTGGAGCGACATTATTATTATGTCGCTATCACACAGAAATATATATATATATATAGTTCATGCTGCGATTTACATACATACATACAATCACGCCTTTTTCTCTCTCCCCCCCCCCCCGGCGAGGAATCGAACCCCGGTCTCCCGCGTGACAGGCCGGGATACTGACTATTATAGTACTGAAGAATTAGGGTAGGTAGAGACCGCTTCTTTCTAATTGCTATGAGCGAAGTTGTTATCCGTAGCTCACTTTTCGTCCCCGCGGGAAAGGAAACGTGTCGGGAGGCGAACCACAATGCCGCCATTGTTATAAGTTTCAATAGTGTTAAAGTACCTCATTGCGTTACTACAGAAAGGATGGAAAGGAAAGAGAGTGAGGTGGGAAAGGTGCATTCGAGCAAGGAATATGGAATTTGGGAAAAGGACTATAGGGTATAGGATACTACTATCTCGGAAGGAGTAGGAAGAGACAGCAGTAGCTTGAGGGGCCGGACTCGCTTACACCTATACTTAAGTCTGTTTGCCGGACAAGCTAAAAGGCTAAGTACTCCCTGACCTTGGTAATAACTTATCTGTGCATATTAATTGATAGATAGGAACAGTTTTATGATAAATGAAATCGTGCGTGCGTAATAATTGTAATAAGTATGATTACACAATATTGACATTACACGTGGAGTGGAGCGTGGGAGTGCATTGGTCGTGGTGGTATCGACTAAAGATTAGTGTAAAACGCCATAAGCAATAGTTTTCGATTTTAGGCTTGTTTCTTAATGTCTAAAAACATTGCATCAGCGTAATGCGTTCTTAATAATAATAGTCGGCAAGTAATAGCGCCACTTAGTAATAGCGCCACTCAGTAATAGCGCCACTCAGTAATAGCGCCACTCAGTAATAGCGCCACTTAGTAATAGCGCCACTTAGTAATAGCGCCACTTAGTAATAGCGCCACTTAGTAATA
>WUAW01002934.1:38388-50634 GCA_017165845.1 Thaumetopoea pityocampa | reverse complement strand
GTGATAATTGATTGTTTTTCCTATTTGGATGTGTGTACAATAAAGTTTATTCTATTCTATTCTATTCTATCCCTTAGCTGGTTCTCACAGCATCTGCGAGAAGAAATGGAGTGACGCTATCTAATGATAGCGTCACTCAACTCTCTCAACTCAATAAATGTTGCTTTATGACGCGGCATAATTGCCGCGTTATAAAGCAACATTTATTACATTTAAGGAAGGTACTTATTACATTTATATGAGGCCTGTACAGATGTGAGACATAAAACATTATCAAAATATCCTATAACACTTTTATTTGACACACCAATGACCTTTTAAATACGCAGCGAGCGACCACATTCGTAAAATGACATTTGATTTCTTTTGATACGAATTTACACGTCCGACTCTCAGGGGTCAACTGCTTACTCGTTTTTTTTTTCGACTCCATGATGTTTTTTATCCCGCTCGGTTCTTTAAAGCTTAAATTTCTGATGTGGATCTCTGAGCCGATGCATACCGAACATATTTGATGGTTATTTTTTGTTTACTTTTTCATCGTCGAGCGAAGAGATAAATTTGATCGCGGTGCCCGTTCGTACGCGGGTGCCGGTTTAAGACCCCTTTGTGAATTACTACAAGACGCGGCGAGTGAGAATTACAGCGTACGTGCGCCTTTACACGGACCGTGTTGGTGATCGCAAATGTAAGGTTTAAACTGTGTATTTGTTATGTAATGAATTTAAATGAGTGTCGCGCGATAGTGGCGCCGCTCCTGTTGTGCGGCGGTCGGCGCGTCGCGCACGCGTCACGGGCGCGTCCACGCGAGCGGCCGCGCACAATGCCCGCCCGCCCCCGCCTGCGTTATTGTCCAACAATGCGTGAAATGCTCTGACAAACGATGACAGCCGCCCGGGCAGCCCGGTGCCGGCGACCTCCTGCAATTTATGATATCCTATTACGAGATTTAATGACACTAACCGTCAGCCCGCTGCGTTTACGTCGTCCGTCACCCGGACGATCCGGACACGCTTCCGATGTTCGGAATAAACAAAACATTGAGCGAACGGAGCGAGCGCGCGCCGCGAACGGAATACGCTTAGAGCAAGAAACGGGGCCGCTGAAAGATTACCATATCCCGTTGGGTAAACAGTCGCCGACAAACTTCCCGACGTCAGCCGACAGTGAGCGTCCGAGCGCGGAGCGCCAAATATTTGCCAGAGCGTCATAAATTCAGCGGCGCCCCGCGCCTCCACGGATCGGTAAACATATTGTAATGGAAAACGCCGTCCTTGTTTACACTTTGTGATGTCCTCGCGGCGTGTGTACACTGATGTCGTGCAGACTCCCGCGCGCGGTGCAAACAAAGAATAATTCCCTCGGTAAATGAGACGGCGAGCGGAACGAGAAGTGTGGCCGACTCGAATGCTGCTAATATAAGCCGCGTGTTCCTCGCGCACCGGGATAACACGCAGGCTACGCCCGTCCCTGAGTTATCATCGTCTTATTATAATGTGAGCCGCGCCGGCGATATACGGGGACCGCGTGTGCGTAACTCGGCCTAATCCCGAGACCCGCTCTAAAATATTCGGAAACCGTCAAAATCGTAAATCGCGCCCGCCTCCCGCGCGGGCCGGCCCGTATTTACGACGCGGCCGAGAGCTGCAGATAGCCCGAATTAAACTTGAATTTAAAACCATTTTATATTAGCTAAGCTAGCTTAGATCGCGCCGGTGCCGCGCGCGTGAGATAAGAGAATTGGCCTGTCAGACGCCGGATGATATATTTGACCAACATTTCCATGGCGCGCCACCCTCGCCCACCGCCTTTCCCCTATTTTCATTTTGTACGTGTCTGCTCCGGCGCGTATCTGTAATGTATCCGCTCTGTTTAGGAGTTACATTCAATAAAAAACTGTGAAGGTGAGAAGGGACGTTTATAATTTAATAGACTACATTCTGAGCTGTCGGACGGTGACGCGGGATGCCGGGCTCCGGCGCGCGCTTTGATCGCGGCGAGCACTTCACTCGGGGGCGGATTACAGCCTCCGCGTCTGTTCGCATTTGAATAATTAAAAATTTGGCACGAGATGGCCGTGTGCACGCGCAGTGTGTCGGGTCGGGCCGCGGCCGATCGACCGTTCCGACTGCACTGCGCCCGAGCGCCGTCCGCAATAATTGTTATTCAGTTGGTCGCATAACGACGATATTACTTCACAGTTCGGCACCTAGCGGGCTCCTCGCGCCGTTACCGCGTGCCACGCAGATCATTCGCACGGGTTTATTGCCGAGTTCTGCCAAATCAATGGACTCCTTTATTATAGTTCGCCTTAGTTACAAAAAAGTTTGGCTGGAGATGTGTCTGCGGTAGCATTTTGCTTCGGGAATGAGTCGGATAATTCGATAATTTATCAAACTAAATATAATTTATTAGTACCTATATATTAAGTTTTATATTAGTATATTTATTTTTTTATATATGTATTACATACATACAATCACACCTTTCATTGGCTTTTCGGCGGGGAATCGAAGCCCAGTCTCCCGCAAAACAGATGGGGACACTGACCACTATGCTGCCGAAGAATTAGAGTACGAGCTTGCTACGAGCAAAGTGGCTATCCATAGTCCACTCTTCGCCCCCGTGGGAAACGAGACGTATCGGGTAGCGAACCACGACGACGCCATTTTACAAGATTCATCATGTTTATGAGTTCGTTCAGTCGTTTTGGGTTAGGCCATTCGCACACGCGGCGACTCGGGTTTGATGCGCACACGCGACTGCGGTGCAATCTATACTGGTGTACTACTCTAATAGTTTGGTGTGCATTCTTCGAGAAGACGATGTCGCGCAGCATGCAATCAGTAGCATGCGACTGACGTCAGACGCGTCGTCGACTCGTCGCGCCGTGTGCGCACTCTAGCGTAATTGTATGACGGCGACTCACGAGCGCCGTGTAACATATACGTATCAAATAAAGATACCATTCCGACTTAAATACTGCGCCATGTTTCATCAAAATCAGTCTAGTAGAATTGAAGTTACAGCTTGATCCCTGTTTTAGTAGCAGCCGTCAATATACGAGGGGTCAAGTAAAAGTAGTTATGAGGCTTTTTATACATATCTATGATTGTGTCGGAATTTCCCATGTAGGGAAAAATTGACATTCACGCGGGCGGAGCCGCGGCAAAAAGCTAGTATTATTATTATAACTGTACGCTCTATGTGAGACGTAGTCACGAGGTGATGCCAGAAATAAGCTGTCATGTATACAGAATAAAAAGACTAACAGTTCTGTTGAAAACCTCGACGGTCGTTGAATAAATTCTAAATTAACTTCAAGATTATGTCCCCTTATCAGGAACGGCCGTAATGGTCACGTTTTAACGGCGCGAGATTGATCGTTGTGCATACATTAACGGTGAACTGAGAGATTACTTGAGGATGAAGCGATATTTGCTTATTTTATTTTACCTTTTATAGTGGTACCACACGATGTTAGCGATTTATCGATATGGATATAGTAGAATTGGGCGTGACCAGACATTAGATTATATTTATGTGATGACCAGAACAAATAAATAGCCCGCAGAACTGATGAACGTTGGGCTGTTAAAATGTTGGTGTGGTAACCCCAAACCGGAAAGCGTAATGCGGGTGCTAAGTGGACCGATGACCTGGTGAAGGTCGCGGGCAATCTGTGGATGCAGGCGGCCCGTGGCCGCTCGGTGTGGCGTGCATTGGAGGAGGCTTATGTCCAGCAATGGACGTCTGTGGGCTGATATGATGATGATATATATGATGACGATGACCAGAAGCTGTGTGGCGCCAGCATAATAATAGCGTCACTCCATTTCTTCTCGTAAACGCTATGAGAGCCAGCTGAGAGATGTACCAGGATAATGGACAACAGCGTTATCTTGTTAATTAATCAAAATTTACTGCGAACTCTCAGTCGCTTGCCAAGCGTTGATGATAAATTCTACCTTTTTAAGGAAACATCCCATGTCCAGCAGTGGGCTTTCAAGTGCAGATGACACTGATGACGTCAAGAACATACATATTTGGAATAAAATTAAAGCCAAAATATTGTAAAATTGAATATAGTCCATTTTTACCACTTATATCTTTACAAAGCTTTTCGCGGTTGTTAATTGAGTGCTTATGTATAGAACAGAATAGAATTTATGTCACAAGCAATATAGTGACATGAGTTCTTATAAGTAAATTGGTTGTAAAATACCATCTATTTAACTGATACAAATCAACACGTGAAATTTACATCAGAATTTATATTATGATTGTAATAATATGCATATTATTAATCAAAACTCTAATTGTAATAAGTAGAATTCTGTCTTTTCCTTTCCTCTCCATTAAGCCGCGGGAATGCAATGAGGAACTTTAACATTTTTAACCTTATAAAATGGCGGCCTCGTGGTTCGCCACCCGACACGTCTCGTTACCCGCGGGTGCGAAATGTGGGCTGCGGATAGCCACTCTGCTACATTGAACGATCGTAGCAGGTGGAAAGAAGTTGTCTCTGCTTACCCCAATGGGAAAGAAACGTGATTATAATTATTGATGAGATATTATTTTACTAACTTCACACAAAACTGTTAGTCGGAAAATTTCTATTAGTTCATAAAAGAAAATCATATAAGAGTCGAGAAAATCTAAGTGAATGCCGGCCGCCTGGCGATACGTCGTGGGTTTGAATTCGCACAGTTCTTTTTGTAAGTCTGCAAACCCCAAACTCACCGTCTTCTTTCCACCAAAACAATCACAAGTCGAACATAATAGAAGAAAGTGAGAAACATGTGATTACAATCGATAAATTTTATGCGATTGGTATTACCGTCGAAAATTTAAAAAAAATCTGCAGTAGTATACCAGTCCCCCTAGTCAAATTGACTTTCTACAATCGTTAACGCTAATAGAAATGAAAAAATGTATAGGAATGACATTTCTAATCGCCAAGTCACCTATGACTTTCGATTAGAAATGTCATTCCAATACATTTTTTTCGTTTGTATTAGCATTAACGATTGTAGAAAGTCAACTTGGCTGGGGGGGCTGTTATCAGCAACCGTATGCGGTAACAATTAGATGCTGAAACTCTTTTAAAATCCATCGATGCCCGTTAAATTTATTCCCATTGAAGTTTTTCCGGAGAAAATCCCTTTTCCATCGGCTGGGCGTCTTATCCGGAGCGCCCGGCGCGATAAATCAGAGCGGGCCATTGTCGCCGCGTCGAAGCTACCTAATGTACGGTGGTATTATTACGCGGGTCTGTTACGGTACTGGCAGATATTATTATATACTAGCTTTTGCCTGTGGCTCCGATCGGGTGAATTTCGGTTTTCCACTACATGGAAAATCCCGACACAATCATAGATTTATATAAAAAGCCTTAGAACCACTTTTACTTGAGCTCTAATACATTAACGGCCGCTACTAAAATAAGGATCAAGCTGTATCTTCAATTCTAATGGACTGATTTTGATGAAACATACATCAGTATTTAAGTCTGAACAGTATCTTTAAGACTGTAATAGTTTGATTAAAATCTGTCCGCTTGTTTTTACATGAAGCTCAAACAAACAAACAAACATCAACAGATTCGCTTTCAGAAAGCACTTAATTAGTCGATCTGAGTAGTTTTTTTTTAATATCTTTAATTTACAATATTTGACATTTAACAATTTTATAACAGTATATGCTATTGCGGCCGCAATAAGTGTGCGACATTTTGACGGGTTAATTTTTTTTTTTTGGTATATTGCAGCGAAAGTGTGTAGTTGGTCATACTAAGATATATAGTTTAAGAGTATACATGAGAGTAATGAGGAACAGGTTCCTACTAGGCTAGTGCGCTCTACCACCTAAGACTACATCGTCACTTACCATCAGGTGGGATTGTAGTCAAGTGCTAGCTTATTGCAATTAAAAAAAACCGAGTGCTGTGTGACGCCGACATGATAAGATCGTCACTCTATTTCCTCTCTGGGTGCTGTGAGAACCAACTCAGGAATGCGCCGGGATAATGGGAAGCAGCGTTGTCCTGTTTTTAAATCAAACTGAACTGTGGCCTCCAAGACGCCCGCCAAGCGTCGAGATTATGACAAATCCCTCCTTTTTAAGGGGAGGCTCCTGTCCAGCAGTCTTAAGTCTTGCCATCTTTATATCTTTTTCGAATTATAACTTATATTTTGAATATTGGAGTCAGAGTGTACTTAGTCTTTTAGCGTCTCCGGCAAATAGACTTAAGTATGCGGGTAAGCGACTCCGGCCCCCCGAGCTACTACTGTCTCTTCCTACTCCTTCCGAGGTAGTAGTATCCTGTATCCTATAGTCCTTTTCCTAAATTCCAAATTCCTTGTTCAATACACCTTTCCTACCTCATCCTTTTTCCTTTCTTCTCCGCTAAGCCATGGGTACGCAATCAGGGACTTTAATAACTCTTGAACCTCATAAAATGGCGGCGTCGTGATTCGCCACCCGACACGTCTCGTTGCCCATGGGGCCGAATTGTGGGCTGCGGATATCCACTTTGCTACATTAAACGGTCCTAGCAGCTGGAAAGAAGTGTTANATGGGAAAGAGGCGTGACTGTATGTATGTATGTAGTATATACTATAGTCTCTGCCTACCCTTATGGGATATTGGCGTGAGTGTATGTATGTATATATTTTGAATAATAAACTTATAACCGTAAAGAATAATATTTATTCAGTATATCTCACAATAAAGAACTTTTGTCAACCGTTACTGTTTAATTGTTAAAATCATTTTTGCCATTATAAATTTTTGAATGCAGATTTGTTCTGACGCTTAATAAAGTTTAACAGCGGACTTTTAACTTTCCAAATAATTTATATAAGCAGCGAGTGCGAATTTAAAACTTGCACAGACGTGTAGTCCATTATCTGGCCGCGTAAACTGACCCTCGTTCTCCGGCAGAGCTCTTGCGACGCCGAACCTTTTAACATGGCGCTTGGCGGTCCGCCAATAAAATTGACATCTCTCGACCCGCCAGATCGCGCCACCGTCGCCGAACAGAAAAACAATCGAATATTACACCGTAACAACTCGGCGTACGTCTAATGAGTCCACCGCGCGTACATTACTCACTCGATCGGCGCGACGAACGATTACCGCCTTCGAGTCGCGACAATAAGTTTCCGAGGCGCAAACAGTCAAATACATCTGTCACCCTCTAACGCCAAAACATCAGTCAAGCGGGAGCGAGTGAAATATCGTATCGGCGTCGTCGGGGTGTCCGCGGCAGTTTTCGGTTTCAGCAAACAAAGGAATTAGAGCGGTGCGCACAACTCGACTCGAATTTATGGACGGTCGCATTGACCAAATTTTCTTCCTTTTTTTCCCCTTTCCCACCCCGCCACTTCGCGTATTTTGCCCCGGAAAGACGGGAAAACGATCTCGTTTCGTTCGGTTGCGGTCGCGGGGACCCAACCAGTCGTATGTAATAAAATCTTAGAATTATGCACCGATGTGTCCCGTGTGACGTAATATGCGAATGTTTGCCGTACCGCCCTCGCCAAAATGTCCGATGAATGCTAATTCCATTAAATAACATTAGGAATTGCGGTATGGTATGTCAGCATTATATTATACGACATTCCCTTACGGCCTTATTGGTAGTGGATAAACAAGGTGAAATGCGATTTAACCTTACCTACTATTATAAAATTGTTAAATGTCAAATTTTGTAAAACAAAGATATTTAAAATAACTATTCGGATCGACTAATTAAGGGTTTCTGAAACCAAATCTGTCGATGTTTGTTTATTCTGTCGATATTAAACTGTTAAAGTCTTTAAGGCACTATTCCGCCATACTTAGTGGCCTTCACGGATGTCATCATTCTGAACTGCTACACCACGATAGTGGTTCACACTAGTACTTCGCCGGCTCACCGTCTGAATTAAACGATCGTCTTCACATCGTTCTGTGACAGTAATGACAATATACAGATGAAACATGCAGTCCTCGTGTTGGTACGCCTGCGCCGGGTGTGAATCGAAACAACGCGCAACATCCAGCCGCGCCTAAGAGGTTAAAGGTACTATTCCGTCTCAAATACTGCGCCATGTTTCATCAAAATCGGTCCAGTAGAATTGAACATACAACTTGATCCCTGTTTTAGTAGCCGCCGTGAAGGTACGCGAGCTCAAGTAAAAGTGATTCTAAGGCTTTTTATATAAATCTATGATTTTTTCTGTATTTCCCATGTAACAGAAAACCGATATTCACGCAAGGGGAGCCGCCGGCAAAAATTAGTTTTAGATATAATTAATGTTATTAGTAAGAATTTCTATAAGAATAGTTAAAATGTTTTAAGACAACACTTGTACATACATACATACATTCACACCGATATCCCATAAGGGTAGGCAGAGACCATAGTATATACTACATACATACATACATTCACACCGATATCCCATAAGGGTAGGCAGAGACCATAGTATATACTACATACATACATACAGTCACGCCTCTTTCCCATTCGGGTAGGCAGAGACAACTTCTTTCCACCTGTTACGATCGTTCAAATTTCCGTTCCCGCGAATTAATGGAGAGGAAAGGAAAAAGGATGAGGTAGGAAAGGTGTATTGAGCAAGGAATATGGAATTTTGGAATAGGATATAGGATACTACTATCTCGGAAGGAGTAGGAAGAGACAGTAGTAGCTCGGGGGGGGGGGGGGGTCGCTTACCCGTATACTTAAGTCTGTTTGCTGGACAGGCTAAAAGACTAAGTACTCCCTGACCTTACAACACTTGTATTGACTTGATTTTCGTAAATAGATTAAAAACTACCTTAAAATTATTAATCTGTAGCCAATGTTATAAGACTTGCAACGCTTAATCTGTTTATATTATATTTTGTACAACTTACTGTTGTTCATTCTAAGGTAAGTAGAACGGAGTACACTTTATTACACATCAATATAAAATAAATTACAAACATAATGAACAACAAATAAAAAGTGTTCACTGGGCGGTCTTATCGCAGTATGCGATCTCTTCCAGACAACTTTTTTTTTAGGTATTTGCTGCCACAGAAAACTGTTATATAACCATCAAACATGATCTATGTTCTAATAACCAAAATACACGATACCATAGACAAACGCAACTTCAATACCCGTGATCACACACAGACCAGAAATATAGATTAGATAGATACCACATAGTTTATTTACGGGTAAGTAGGTAGGTACCTTAAATAATAGTCATATATTCAGCTTATCCAATATCGATTTTACATTAGCATAGATACTGCAGCGTTCGCTGTGCACGATAAAACAATTTATTTTAATGTATTTCCTCAAGATCAAATCGGATTGGACTCTATTAAAAGTTCTTACGAACTTGACGTACCTTTAAATTCAAACGGTAAGCCATCTGATAAACTTGAAAAAAGAACGGAAAAAAGTTTAGAGACAGAGTGACTTTATCTATGCCCCGTTAATACTCCAATTAAATTACAAAAAATAAAAGTGACGTTTCTTTTCTCCAAACTGACGTTATCTATGCTCAGCGTTTTATTTTGATTTCCATTTTATTGAATTTATATTCCCTTAGGTAATATCAATAAATATAATTTTAAAATGTCGAAATATTATCTTTAACTGTATATTTACTTAGTATCGTTCATTCGCGCCATCAATTTTGCGTGTACCCGAACTGACTGCTATTGATCTTCAAGGCCCACGCGAAACTCGTCGTTTTATAAATGTCTAGTACACAACTTTTGCGCCTGTATAATTAATTAAAATAGGTATAATATTTGAGACTGTCATCGCTCAAGCATTTTACAATATTTTTAAAGAATATTATTGAAATTCTGGCGGCAACCCGATTAAAACATTACCTGAAGTTTTATTTAGGTTTTATATTAATTTATTGTGATCTTTGATATGTAAATTTGGTGTTGTTTTGTATATCAGTCGCCCATAATCGTGATCAATATTGAAACATTGGAATAAATCCATGACTAACATTACAAAGTGACCGTATTTTTTCAAGGCAATAAGCCTGCAGGAATCCATCTAGTTAACATGGTAATCATCGGATTAACGTCAAAACTCCTAAGAATCAATAAAATGAGAGCAGCATTTTATTAACATATAAAAATTATAGAACTAAGTCCGTCAAGGCTGTATGGACTTGGATTCCTTTGCCTTCACTTTAAAAGGGAAAACTTTAAAAAGAAGAATCTAGTACATAGTTCTGTCACCATTAAGAATCGGTCGTTTCAAATAGACGTTATCAATTTAAATTTCACATTGTTCCATAATAAGACAAATCCATTCTAGTTATTTTAGTTTATTATTTATTATTACTTTTCTAATTAGTTTTTTCTTTGTATATGAGTGATTATAATTTATTTTGGTGTTAATATTTTATTCATTATTTTCATAAAAAAGTGTTGATAATTTTAAAAATCGAACTATCTAGCTCTAGTGTCAATGAGCATACCCAATAACGTGTAATTATCGTACTTTTATTTTCTAAATGCCTGTGACGTCATCAATCATGGCCGCCTACAATAACAGTGACAGGCGGATATGTCACGACGCATTCGAATTTTGATGTATTTGTAAACATGTAATTGTGTTTTGACGGGCTGTCAAAAACACCAAAGACATTACATCTTCAAGCTGCGATTGCGGGGATACGAATAGAGCTATTGTTTTATTATAACTTATTTTTATGAATAAATAATTTCCAGCCAGTTTATTTTGTAACCAGACATACATAACTCAAGCTGTCTAAGCTCTGATATCAACAGGTAGGTAATGAAGCTCTTCTCTTTAGCCATAATGAGTTGATCGGGAGAGTATGTCAATAGGTAATACTTACATAAATAGCTGACAAAACATGACGTCATATCACATGAGACCTGATAATCAGTGGAAAGACTGATCTCAGAAGACATACTCCCACGACAAAAGCTGTTATTAATTTAAACGACTCGATTAGATCAGTTGGTGGTTGCTCTGCATTGCCGGTTCTAATCCTGGTCGGAGAAAACTTTTTATGATGAGAACACGTGTTTGTACTAGAGTCGTTTCTTTATGTTGCTGTTAACTATTCGAGAATTATAGGGAATTGTGGTTCAAAATAATTTTCTTCGAATAAAGGCTGATAAAGTACCTTCCTTACCTTTAATATACTCCCAATAGAATTGATGATGTCGGAACATCCCAACAATCACAAGCAGAGGAAGAATCTCAGGTCCTCTTCGCATCACAACAAAATGAAAAAAATATTTTCTCAACCTTAACCTGACTGAATTAAAAAAAATACTCTTTCCTATGTAAAATAGTCACTTTTGTAGTACACTTCAAATTGTTAGCATGCAAAGATTTCAAACGATAGCTTTTTAGGTTCTTTTTAATGTAAGATAAGTCGTCATTTTTTTTATTTAAGTAAGTAAGTATACCTAAAAAATATTGTTATAAATTATAGACAATAAAATAAAAATAGTGTTTTTATGAAAAAAAAAACACAAACCATAGAGGTGATATTTGTAAGTAATTATAAATGTTCCTAGGATACTTATTATTTTACTTTTTATCGTTACAAAAGTGACATTGAAACATATCTTTTTACGATCAGCTGCCATTTTTTTTTGTGTCCGTTCATGTTCTATCCTATGTCCTATAAATGGTCATGAACGGCAGTGGCCACTTAATATTAGGTGAACAATGTACCTGTTTGCTATATACATATATAATATAAAAACCTAGACCAGAGGTTCCCAAACTTTTATGTTTCGTAGACCCCTTACCATGTGTTTCGGTTCTGTGTAGACCCCCTGCTTGGCTAATATTGAATTTTTGCAAATTCATTCACTTCAAATGTGTTTCCGACAGCTAGTATAGTGCTATTCACTTTGAAAGATTTAAATTTTTAACTGTAGTGAAGTTATCGTCGACCCCTGAGGGTCGATATAGAACACTTTGGGTATCAATGACCTAGACTCTACTCACTGCTGTTACGGACAGCCAGATTCAAACTCATGGCCAACATTACTGTTACTCAAAAAACAGTCTTGCTCTTTTATTCAAGCCTGGCAGAAATTACTCGGGAATGGAGATCATTATCATCACCATGACATAGCGAAGCCACAGGTTTTAACTGGTTCTGTATACATACATACACTCACGCCGATATCCCTTAAGGGTAGGCAGAGATCATAGTACATACTACATACATACATACAGTT